>JAAAKD020000427.1:9425708-9436060 GCA_010014825.2 Danaus melanippus
TACTGATCATTGTTAGATACGAGAACTCAAACGCAGAACTGCCCCAAGTGTTGAATTCTCACAGCGAAGAGATGCGCATCCAGCAGTGCAAGTACAAGCAGCTGAAGACACAGTACAAAGATATCACGCAGAAGTTGAAAGAGAGGGAAATGCAGCTGCAGCAGTTGAGAGACGAACACCTGCATCTAGTGGAACTTAGCAAGGATAGGTATAGTACATGATTATGAGGTTTTGTTCAACAGTATTGATAGATAGGACTGTTTAATCAGTGTATCTTGTTTATAATAAATATAATCAAATATTAAACCTCTTTTGCTTAATAATTTAATTAAATTAACAAAATAACAATAAAGATTTGTTTGCATTTTCTTTAAACTAAAAAAAATAAAAGTGTTAACATATAAATATAATTCTGAAAGTATTATAAATATCTATCAGAAACCTGTTAGAACGTGAGAAGTTACAATCTCAAGTATCGGAACTGAATGCGAAGGTTCAACTACAGACTGAAACCATAAACATGCTACAAAGACGAATAGCTCTGGAGGCAAAGAACTTTAAACACCAACTACAGAACGAGATGAACAAACACAAAGACACCAGACACGATCTAGATCTGGCTATCAGCAATGCTGATAAACTATCTACTATTATAGAGGTGAGAATTAAATTAGGCAGTAAATTTAAAAAATAATTAATAATTAATAAACAAATATGTTTTTAGATGAAAGAGAAAATGCTTAGCACAGTCGCCAGTAGAGGGGGTAAGTCGCCAACAAAAGTAGCTTCAGTGATTAACATAAGATCGGTAAGCAAAAGCACGAGAGAAACAGGAAAAATTAACGACGAACGTGATGGTGTAAGTTTTAATACATTGGTTTTATGTTAATTTATAACAATGTTAAGATTTCATTTATATTTTTGTTGTTGATGGAAAAGTCAGTTGTTATAGTAATTCCGTAACGTAATTAGTAACTTCGTAAAGTAGCAACTTTGAAACTGAATTTCACTCCAATATATGCTCTATTTTTATCCTCTACCAGGTAGTGCATATGGATCAAAATCTTTTAGCAAAACTCTGTGAAAATTCACGAAACCTCAGTAGTTCGATGTCACACGAAGAAGACACAAGCTCGTCGACCGAAACACGATCGCGGTACATCTCTAGCCGTACCTCCATCAGTAACAGAACAACTCCTAACCAAAACAGACGAGGATCCAAAGGTTCTGGTGAAATAATTGAGTTGGCGAAAACTGTACAAGAAGGAATGGCGGACTTGGCGATAGTTGACGATACCTTCAAAGAATCGACACCAGAAGAGATTCAAAGGAAGATGGAAACGATGAAGCAGGATCTTATGAATAAAATAAAAAACAACGAAGAACCGATATCAAGGAAGACCAGCGCCATAAGACGGAAATCGACTGAAGAATCTATCGAGGAAGAAATCATAGAAGTCATAGAACGACCCAAATCAAGAGGTAGGCGAAATTCTACGGTGTCTTTTTACGATAGTTCAGACACAATAAACTATGGCACCGGCGACGATATAGATAAAGTTCAAAATAAAAACAGTTCAGAGAGGAAACTATCGGGGAAACATATCGATAAGTACTGCAATGACATCATCCAAGATATAGAGAAAAGCAGCAAAGTCATCGACGTCCATTTGAAACAGTTCAGTCAGTCCAAGTTTGCTGGCGACAAGCTGGTGGAGCAGTTACAGGCTGTGGATAAACTAAACGAATACGTCAATGGAAGCGGAGACATACCGAACGAGTCTTTCGCAGAGTTAAACAATAACTTCAAAATGCTCACCGACCAAGTGTTGAATGAAGCACCCGTCGCAAAGAAGAGGCTATCCAGTAGACGCGGCTCCCGGATAAATTCAGCAAATGATCTCCTCGGTGACGGAAATATGTCCAATCAGGATTTGCTCAACGATTTACTTGGAAAGAAATGACATATGATAATAATAATAACTTAGTCTAATTTTTTGCTGTGATGGCAATAGTATTTTATAGATATTTTTATATAAAAACGTCATATTATCCGCAAAAAAATGTGCGGTTGATAGACAATTGAACTATAAGTTAGTATGTTTAACAGAAGCGTGTTTTAACGAAGTTGTTAAAACATTTTTAAACGAGTTACAAATTAATAAATTTTATAATGTAGTAAATTTCAATATATGTATATCGTACAATAATTAATTACCAAAGGTCTATTTTTAAACATCGACTAAAAGCACTCAATTTTCCATTGAATTTCGAATCCGTTAAACATTTTATTAACAATGAAATTTGTATCTCTACAAAAAAAACCAAGTTCATAATAAAAAAAAATATCAATTAAAACTAAAGGAATCGTGTCATGTTTTTAGTTTGGTTTATATATATTGTTATTCGATGTTTTATTTTAAATAATGGACGATTAAAATATATTCTGGCAACGCAGTGGTTTTATTGTGTCCGGTTCAGGAATAGTCTGATGCCTCTGAGTAATGTAGTAAAAATGTAATTCTCCGCAATTAGTTTACTATTCATTTATCTAACTTACAAGGTTTTCAAATTCTTCTAGATTATAACATTAATTGGAGCGATTAGAATATCCGTAAACCTATCAGAGGTTGGGATAAGTACTTCCCATATACACATATAAGGGAATACGGTTAATTATAAAGTTTCCAATAAATTTCAGATTAGAAAATTATCTGAAGAACTTTTCTCGTAACGAATTCGTCTTAACGCAAGTTCCTCAGTCATTTCAATTGTTCTGTCGGCTTGAGAAGACTATCAATATTAAAAGAGATAATGAGATCGAAGTCTTTCGCGACTATTCATTTAAATGAAACTAATATTTTTCGGATATGTGTTTAGATGTCCCGTGATCCCGGTTGCTGAAAAGAAACTGGAACGTCGGGAGTATGTAGTTTTTTACAAAAATAGAGCACGCGTAGTATATCCTAAAAGTATTAGTTTCATTTATATTAAAGGAGATTTGACCTTCGCCGTACTAAATATATTGAATGAAACGCACATGTTCTCGTATTTATTTTACTTTTCATGCGAATTATTTATTTACGTTGCGCTCGTTTTTAATCAAAACGAGAGAAATCGATGATTGGAATAACTTTCACATGATTTATATGAACGCTTGTTTTTGAATTCATATTTATTTTGGATCATTATTTTTTCAATATTTTTTATTATATGTTACTATGCAAGTTTTGCTAAAGTTAATTATTGGTAATTAAAAATATATTAGGAAATCTCAAATATTATTTTACTAAACTAATTAATTACTTATATAATTATTTTTTAATAAGTATATTATAGCTCAGTGGAAAATCAAATTTGTTTGCTGATTTCCAATATCCTCTTAGATAACTTTCCAGATACTACTGCTATACGAGTACATATTTTTCGTACAAGAATATAAATACAATATATTTTTATTCTTAAATAAAATTTAAAACTGTATCTTGGTTAACAAATAAAAAAAATCGGGCAAGGTGTTGTGGAGGAGAAATTTTACGCGTATGACTCGATATCATCGCGTCCAGGATCGGAGTTGGGATGCAACCGACTCTTTTCGGAGTTGTCTGGATCGGACACCGAGACTAGGGGCGGTGATATTCGAAGAAGGGATCCGGATGAAGGCGAGGCCGCGATCGTATGTTGGCTGGGGCCAGAAAATTCCTGCCGGAACGGGAGGAGGAGGAGTCGGAGGCCGCCTTCGACTCCTATCTTGAAAGGAGCCTCGGGAGGGACAGGAACGTGGCAAGAGTAAAGAAGGAGAGGGAGGTTCCGTTTGAGTTGGGAATGATGGGGGCGGAGGCCATTATGGTTGAGGCTGAAAAAAGCCTCAACCTTATACGGAAGCTAATCGGGAAGAGTAGAAAGGGGGGTACTCTTCCAAAATTGTGAAGGCCTCCGCCTTCTTGAGGGAGGTGCTCGACGTCATAGTGACGCGCACAGAAGCGGAGGAGACCCGCCGTCTTAGAGCCGACATCGGTCGGCTCGAAAGGGAAAACACTTGTCTGAAGGAGGAAGTGCGCGCTCACCGGACGCAGTTCGAGGAGGTGCGGAGGGAGAGGGCTTCGATAATCAAGGCAGCGTATGAGGGCCCGATCGGGCGGGACCAGGTGCAGGAGCTGGAGTCCAACATCGCCAGGTTGGTTGGCAATCTGGTCGACGGGCGACTTGCAGCGCTGGAGTCCCGTCCTCTAGGGAAGAGATCGCCCGACCTTCCTGTCGGGTGACAAGTCGGCCGCAGCCATAGCCGCCAAGAGGGCTATCAGACAGGCGGCTCTCCAAAAAGGAGACAAGCCAGCGGCCTTTTCACCGGCGCCATCGGCGCCGGCAGTTTTGTCCGAGGAGGACTTCCCTACCCTCCCTGCGCCTTCCAAAGGGAAGGCTAAGAGGTTCAAGGGAGGAAAGGAAGTAGCCTGGACCGCTTTCGGTCCGTCCACCGCTGGTGGAAGAACCGAAGCGATAACAGCCGGGGCCGGGGCCAGAGCGGCGGGGTGGACGGAGGTGGTCTGCCGCAAGGCCCCCAAGTAGGAGGAGGTGGCGCCGGTGCCCAAAAAACCGGCGCCACAGCAGAAGAAGGGAGGCCCTAAAGAAGGCCCCAAGAAGTTGATGCTCCCGCCCTCCCAGGCCGTAATGATCAAGTTACGGCCTGAGGCAACGGCCCGAGGGGCATCATATTTGTCGGTCCTCCTCAAAGCGGAAAAAGACGTCGACCGAAAGGAGCTGGGGATAGGGCCCCTGAAGATCACTGCTACGGAGACGGGGGCCCGGATCATTGAAGTGCCCGGCTTCTCCAGTGCGGACAAAGCAGACGCTTTGGCCGCGAAGCTGAAGTCCGCACTGTCAGCCAAGTCAGATACTCGAATACTTCGGAGTGCCCCTGTATCTGAGGAGGCTGATAGGCGACTACCTCTCCCAGAGGAGGTTGGCAGTCGAGAACCGAAGGGGGTCCATAGAGTGGTGGACAGTTGGAAACGGCGTTCCACAGGGTTCGGTCCTGGGACCGGTCCTGTGGAACGGCGGCGGGTCCTGCGGAGTCGTCTCCTCCCCGGGATGGGTGTCATCTGTTACGCTGATGACATCCTCGTTTTATCCCGGGGACGAAATTACAAGAAAGCGGCGCGGCTGGCCGAGGTCGGAACTGAACTCGTGATCAACCGCATAGAGAGGTTGGGACTTCGGGTCAGAATTGACAAGACCGAAGCCCTCCTCTTCCGCGGGACTGGGAGGAAAGGACCCGCGCTGGGTGTCACTCTCCTCATAGGAGGAGGTAGGGTCAGTGTGAGTCCGACCATGAAAAATCTGGGGCTCACCCTTGACTGAGGGTGGACCTTCGAGCCCTATTTCAGGGAATTAGGGCCGAAGGTCATGAGGACGGCAGGTGCGCTGGGGAAGTTTCTCCCGAACCTCGGAAGGACCCAGCGCAGTTTGCAGGTGACTATACTCTGGGGTCTGTCGGAGTATAGCCAAGTACGGTGCTCCCATTTGGGCTGACCGCGCAATGAGCCGCGGGATCAAAGCCCTAGTGCGCTCGGCGCAAAAGGCTCCTGCGGTGAGGGTGATTAGGAGGTACCGTACGGTCTCCCGGGGGCGCAGCGACTGCCCTTGCCGGCGATTCGCCTTGGGATCTTGTGGCGTCGGTTCGCGCCGAGGTGTTTTCCTACGTCTCGGGTAGGAGGGCCCTCGGCGAGAACCCTTCGTCGGAGGAGATTCGAGTGGTTCGCCGGCAGGGGGAGGAGCGCCTTATGCGGGAGTCGAGGGAGGACCTGGCGGAGCACCTGTACGGTAAACGTACAACGGCAGTGCTTCGCCCAGTCCTAGAGCGTTGGATGAGGCGGAAACGCAAACCCCTCACTTACCATCTGACGCAGGTTGAAACCGGGCACGGATGCTTCGGTGACTACTTGTACCGGACGCCCAGGGGAGAGCCGGGAGTGGACTGCCATGATTGCGGCGCTGCGGTGAACTCGGGCCAGCACACCCTCGAGGTGTGACCGAGATGGGCTGTGCAGCGCTAAGACCTTGTGGTGACTCTCGGCGGAGTGGACTTGTCGCTTTCGAGAAACGCCGAGAAGATGCTCAAGAGTGACAGGTCCTGGTTAGCGGTGTCCTCCTTCTGTGAGACGGTCATGTCCACGAAGGAGGCATCTAAGCGGGAAAGGGAGGATGTGGCTGATGCAACCTCCCTCCTCAGATGACGGACAGGGGTGCGACGGAGGCAATTTCAACGCCTCCAATAGCACCCCTGCTCTCCGGGCTGGGGTCGGGCTGGTAACCCGGCTCCTGTGAAAGCACGGCGTCGTCGGCGCGATCTTAATTGCCGAGATCGCCCCCTTTCTCCGAGGGAGTAAGTCCGGTCTTTGCCAGGACTGGCCAGTCACTGGTGTGCCCTGTCATTGACAGATCCGGGGCACACCGACATAGCGGCCGTTGGTTTTCGCAGTTGTTTTAGTGAGTAGGGGCCTGCCCAGGCCGAGTCTCACACATCCCTTCTGGTCCTACCAAGGACGGTTGGACGGCTCGTAAAGAGTTTCCCTGCGTCATAAAAAAAAGGTATATGATGTGTGAGAAAACAATTACCTGTTTAAATTCATATTTAATATGATCGTTGTTACTTCTAAAGAATTTATTACTACAAAGTAATGAAACCATTCAGTTAAAATCTCAAATATCATTTAAATCACAGAATCTCGATGATTCTATTATAAGACTGCCCGTCTGAAAGAATTACGTATATTTCGATACTATTGTCTGTTTCTTTATATCCCAAAGGTATTATAAATCAACTTTTTGAATATCACATTAGTCTTACTGATAATAAAAATAAATCATAAACCAATTGCCATGAAAATGATCAATTACATCTAATGGGGACGCATTTAGCGTTCGTTGTATTCAAATAAACGTATTTTATTACGCTATTCACACATTCGTACATTAAAACTGTCGGCTCGTTATCATTTGTTTCTTGTCTGAAATAAATTACTGATCAGTTACTATGATTTTGATATATATATTTATAAAAAAAACATATAGTGAAACATGCAACGTATTAGAATATATTTTAAAATTCCTTATCAATATGAAGCGCACTTATCTAAAGACTTGCTTAATTGGTTATAAAACTCGAATATACATATCTAAGGAAAGAATAAATTTTCAGTACTGAATTAGTTTTTATGGGAAATACAACCGTGTTGTGATTTCAACACAGTATACCTTAAGAGTCAGTGAACGGATACCTGTATGTATTTGATCAGACCTGGGTTTTTGTACATAGAGACCCCTTTACCTACCGTATATGAGATGGGGACTCACTAAGCTCAAAGTGGTGGACGCGGCGAGTGCGCATGTAGGACAGGTATCGTTTATTGGCTATTTATAAATGCATTTGACCACGTCTGTCGTTGATATTTGAAAATATATACTTTTCGTGGAAAATAACAATGGCAGACCGATATCACGCGTTTAACATTGTGGCAGACAATTTTGAAAATGTTAAAAATATTTTTTTTTTTAATTGATTTACCAGATCTGCCATCAATATATTTTATTTATTATAGTCTTAAAAAAATTATATTGTGAACGGCAGACTTATTCATTACGTGTAAACATCAGCAGATAAAAAATGTGAGATACTACCCGGTCAGATGTATGCACATAACTGTCTTTTTCTTTCTCCAATGTATTACTATTGTACTCATTCTAGCCTATAGTGCCCTAACGGTTTTGTCAGATGTTCTTAGTTAATTGTCAACCTTCACACAGATGCCTCGTGTTTCCTTAATTTTATAAAATACATAGTGTTTTTAAATGTTGTTTTATTTTATTTTGTTAATTTGGCTATTATCTATTTAATATATTTGAGTTTATGGCGAATGAAAAGGAAAAAGTGCAGTGGGGTTTTTGTGGCACATCAAAAAGAGAAAAAATATTAATATTTTCGGAAGAGACTATTACGAAATGTCAAAAAATTTCTAGGTTCCGAAAATTTCATAAATTAAAGTCGTCATCAGCCTATCGGAGCCTACTGCTGAGCAAGGGCTTCTTCTCACATAGACAAGGTTTGAGCATTAATCACCACGCTTGCTCAAAACGGGTTGGTGATTTCAAAATTATAATTGTGAAATTATAAGTCCAGGTTTCCTCACGATGTTTTCTTTCACCGTCTGTCAGTGGTGTCTTAATACTCTTAAAAAGTACATATTACTCGAAAAATTACTTAGGTACTTGCCAAGATCGGCCCCGCGCCCTCTTGCACGAGAGACGGAACCTTAACCTCTAGGCCACCAGTGACGACATAAATTAAAGTACAATGATATAAATTTACCCAAGGAAATTTTAGATTCTAGATATCATAGTAGTGGTTACAAGGTGTTTACAGCTTTAAAAAAAAGTTTTTCTCAACAGATGCCAATAAAAAAGTTCTATTATAGAGTACGACCTCGTCTGCAACTGAACAACCATCAACATCAGCTGATAGCCCAGTAGTTGATGCTAACATGTGATTGTTTTTGAGGCAAATGAAGTTGTAGAAAAAAATATTGACGCCAAAGTAGATCAGCCGATCGAGGAAAGACCATTGGAAGATTCCACAGAATCATCAACGGCTTGGACTTCTGATACTGTGGCTTAATATCTAAAACTGGGTAGTATCTCACATTTTTTTATCTGCTGATGTTTATACGCAATGAATAAGTCTGCCGTTCGCAATATAAGTTTTTAAGACTATAATAAATAAAATATATTGATAGCAGATCAGGTCAATCATTTTCAAAAAAAAAAGTAACATTGTCAAAATTGTCTGCCACAATGCTAAACGCGTGATATCGGTCTGCCATTGTTATTTTCCACAAATAATAATAATATATTTTCAAATATCAAAACGGCAGACGTGGTCAAATGCATTTATAAATAGCCAATAAATGATACCTGACCTACCTGCGCACTCGCCGCGTCCACCACTTTGGGCTTAGTGAGTCGCCATGTACGGTAGGTAAAGGGGTCTGTATGTACAAAAACCCAGGTCTGGTCAAATACACACAGGTATCCGTTCGGCCCGCCGTCGGATCGTCGCGGATGCATGCTTCGGCGATTCCCGTGGCGATCCACTAGGCGGCAACGGAGCGTGACAGCTGGTGTTTTAGTGGGTAGCATGGGCCCTTCTGGCCCGTGAATCCCACATAAACGCCTCCGTCTCCCCTTGACGGAGGGGTAGGTATAAAACCTTTCACCACGTCAACAAAAAAAAAGATTATTGAACGAAAGTGAGTAGGGGCCTGCCCTGGCCGAGTCTCACACATCCAATCCGGTCTCACCAAGGCCGGTTGGACGGCTCGTAAAAAGAGTTTCCCTGCGACATCAAAAAAAAAAGGTTATTGAATGAAGATGGGATGCTGACTTGAATAAATATACAGTTATCATTATAGAATCTAATATGTATTTTACCCAAAAAAAAAACACTATTTCTTGTTTATTCTGTTCCTTGCTTCAATTACACTCTTGTAATCCTTACTGAATAAGATGTATAAAAAAAATTTACTTTGTTAATGTAGAGTAAAAAAAGGTAATTAATGACTAATTGACTTTATTAAGCGAATTTGTATCTCTAATTAATGCTATGAAACGCAAAACAATGTTTAATATTACGCTAAGATTTATTCAGCGAAAATGAAATGGGAGTTAAATTGAAATATTAAAGAAAATTAGTTCTATAAATTAAAACTAATTCTGTCACTGTATATTCTTACTCGTAAGACATATTTTACGAAGCGAACTCTGTATTTACGATTGTAAATTGTGATGAATTGATGAATGAGACAAATTCCATGGTAGTTGTATACCAGTGAATTTGAAAAACTAAATCTTCTAAAAAATTGGAGGGAGAGAAACGGCATAATATTGGAATTGATGGAAATCGGCTAGATTGAAAATAAACTTCTGTGAGTTCTTTAAACTACCTCTATCATATAAAAGCGACAGAATATTTGAACGAATTCTGATACCAATGTTTTATTTTTGAAAGCAGTTTAATATAGATAATTGACTCTAGATTATTCAAACTAACTATAAATTTAAATCAGTTTTTTTTTATTTTACAATTTCACAAAATTTTAAAGCAATCTATAAAAAAATTATGAAATAAAAAATATTTCGTTAAATTATATAAAATACTTACACATGTCATCATCATCATCATTTAGCCTCTCATGGTCCACTGCTGGACATAGGCCACAATACCACTGACACATGCGGTGTGATTAAATAGAAAATAATATCTTAGTCGTATTTATATTAATAAAGTTATTGGCCATAGA
>JAAAKD020000427.1:9436160-9447335 GCA_010014825.2 Danaus melanippus
CATCATCATTTAGCCTCTCATGGTCCACTGCTGGACATAGGCCACAATACCACTGACACATGCGGTGTGATTAAATAGAAAATAATATCTTAGTCGTATTTATATTAATAAAGTTATTGGCCATAGAATAACAATATTGGCCATTTAACATTTATCGCTGCTGACACCAATATACTGCCATGAATGATTTACTAGAACCACGGACAGGAATTCTATATAAGGAATCTCCCAAAAATTAGGTTTCCATAATGTACAACTAACCTGACAACACTGAACATGTTTACATTGTGACCGACCAAAATGTTGGTAGAAGAGTTTCATAGACTATAATAGAAAAATAGAAAATTATGTTAAGTGGACATTCTTCTGATTCCGGAAAGATATTCATCAAGATACGTATATTGGTAAATTGTTCTTCGTATTACTAAACAGTATTAAGTAATTTAGTGTTTGGAATAACATTACCAAGTTTGTATAAGAAATGTAAATGAGAAGATATATAAAGTTCAAACATAAAACAAACTTTATCAATGGTTTGTTTTTATCAAAATGCAAAAAAAAACCTGAAAGCATGAAATTGTGATGATTTGGATTTGGATGTCGCAACCAGTAGAGTTTTTAACTTGATAGCTTTGTGTATGTACACAAAGCTATCAATTCACACTTTTAGTTTTCACACTTTATATCACGAACACAATAGTGTCCTAATATGAGATATATACCTATAGTGTATAATAAGAGATTTCTCTTAAGCTGCCGAACCCAGATTACCCTCCAAAACCCACGTAGAGTATTTATATCTTCAATTACAATAAAGTAACATGTAAAGGACGTGACTTCACTAACGGTTGCTGATTGGTAAAACTTAGTGCTTGGATAAATTCTGTGATTGGCTAATTGTAGACAATTTTAGCGGCATACTGTCATGGCACCACTTTCGTCTGGCTCGGGCTTCGGCTTGGCTTCGGCTGGAGACCTCTTGTGGCATGGCACTACAAAAGCCTTTTAAGGAACTATGGTCCTGGTCTCAATTCCACGAGGATCCAATCGCTCTCTATGAGAGTTTTATTGACGAAAATTTAAGTGGAATTGCGTTTAAATCTAATAAAATAACATCCTGATTAGTTGTCAGTGAACGATAAATTACAAGAAAAGTAATTCCCAAGTGAATTTAAGAAAATATTTTTTTTTCGTTTAATGAGATATGTCGGAGAAAAAGCGAATTCGTTGTTTTAAAAGAGAGTGACGTCAGTCTAACTGACGTCACTATTGCCTTTCTTCTCAACTGTGGGGCCTGAGCCCTGAGGCTATCGAAGGTAACCTCACAGCCGGCTTGACGAATATCTCACGTCGACCAGGTACGATCCCTCTGACGGCTTGAGCGAGACTATGTCAATCTTTTTTTTTTTTTTTTGAATTTGACCTTGACCGACCCGGTTTAATTTGGGCCCGGAGGCCCGACGAGGGCCCGCCCGTCCCCAGGGTGCCTCTAAGAGGCCGGACCTCGGCTTAGGACGTCGTTGTAGTGGAGGGAATGGTCGAATGATTGAAACCATGACGCCCCCCGACGGCAGAACGCCGGAGTGACGTGTACGAAGCGGGACCTCGCCTTCGCCGTCGAAGGCGGTGTGTGTTGGTGATGTCTGGTGTGTTGGGCTTCCTGTCTGTGTTGTCCGTCGTGATCTTGTTGTCAGGGTCTAAGAGGACGTCTTTGGGACGCCTCTTGCCTATCGGGTGTATGTCAATCTGCACTCTCGCCGGTATTTATACCAACCAACACTCATTGTTATTACTACACTAGCATAGCTGGCTATGCAGGCTATTATGCGGGTGACACCTGATAATTTCAAGTACCCTCAATTTTTGATTATTCAAATAGTAATCGCGCCGATAGATATACTATATCTTAATATATCGAATTGTAAAAAAATACTTTACAATGCAACTTAAAGTAAACGTTAATGTCCACAATAGGCTAGGCTAGGATTTATTTTTAGCAGAGGTGCGGACACCCTATACCAATCTATTCGAGTTTCTGTAAAAAAATTCGAACCGAAACCGTATTGAAAATCACAAGTCAAGAAAGACTCCAATACAAGCCTCTCCGTCATCTACAAAGTGTGACAGAAGACAATATTTTTTAAATAATAGTCTATCTCAGGTAATTTCATCAAACTGCACATTAAAATTACTAAAAACAACAAAAATAATTCCAATTCGAAAAATACGTAAAGATCTAAAGTGGTTATTAACATGTCAGAGGCAACGTTCCCCTGTATTGTGATATCAATGAATCTTATTTTTTAAATGGAAATAGTATTCTTTCAAAACCACGGCACGTTTCAACCTGACCACAAAAATAAATGGGCCTGCCTTTGAATTCACTATTAGAAATAGGCATGACAGATTTTCTTTTTCAACACTGAAGTGACAGGCGGAGATGATTGGACAAACATTATATTTATGTGAAACGTCAAAGTACCTTTTGTTTGAAAGAAAATTAACATCATTAAGCTTGTGTTGCAATAGCAATAAATAAAATGTACAATATATTCATATGCATTTAAATCTCGTCCTGATTATGATATGCTATACAAGTAGATAATTTATAAAGAAAATATCTTAATCTAATAGATGTTATTTTGAAAATAGCTCCAAAATGTAATTAATATTTTTAGGAACAACAATAATTACATATACAAGGATACAAAGGTTAAGTTTCAAAAAGGGTACAAAGAGAATAGATTTTTTGCCCTCATTAATTAAAGTAATTTTTATCAAAACTCATACTTTTGTTATAGTCTTGTAATAATAATAAATTTAGGGAGATTAAATTTCATATAAAATAAGAAAAACAGTAGCATTGGGCAGGTATAAGTTCCAATCCCCTTTCTCCGAGGGAGTAAGCCCGGTCTATGCCAGGACCGGCCAGTCGCTGGTGTGCCCTGTTGCTGTCAGATCCGGGGTACACCGACAAAGCGGCCGATGGCTTTCGCAGAGGTTTTAGTGAGTAGAGGCCTGCCCTGGCCGAGTCTCACACATCCTTTCCGGTCCCACAAAGGCCGGTTGGACGGCTCGCAAAAAGAGTTTAACTGCGACATCAAAAAAAAAAAAGGTATAAGTTCAAGAAATAACATGTGATACAAAATGGACAACAAAATTATACGGAGTAGGTATTTAAGTATTTTAAAAATAATTGTTTTTAAATCTTCCAACGAGATTTTAAACCTACGTGGAATGTTAATAAAAAAAGTGGTCCAATAATATAACAATTATAATCTTAATCGGACCAATGTCAAATGATTTTTTTATTTATTTGGTATTGTTTCAATGAAAATAATTGGAATTCCAGATTCATTACGTTTCAAGTAGATTTACTTGTGAAACAAAGCAATACTGGAATGTTGAGTGGAGCCGATCATTTATTTAAGTCTTACACAGAGTTACCGAGTTTACTATTCGTCAAATAACAAGTTAAGTTCAAAAGCAAATAATGATTTATAAAACTTGAAAACAAGTCCACAGGAAGGGACATTACTTAGTAACTCTGACGGACGATTGGTAATAATCATATATTCTGAACAAGGTATGATCTATAAGCATTTTAATCACTTTGAAAGTATTTGTTAAGGCAAGACTAAAGAAGTTGCATAAGGTTGGTCAAATAGTCAAGCGTAACTTTTATTAGTAGAAATCAGTTTCATAAAATCATTTCAATACCAGGAATTTAATCAAACTATGGAGATATGTACATATGTAGAGTAGATCGTTGATTGTGTGTTAGTAGATGTTGTTAAAGTTTTTAATTATTACTTTAACAACGGGACTATAATCTTTAATGTACTATGAACAATCCTTAAATTTTCAAACTCAACGAAAATTAATGTTAAGTGATAACCAGTTTATTGTTATCCTGTTTATAAGGTTTAGTCTGTGCTATGGGTATCTTTTCCTTTAATTACATATCCGTGCTTGTTTTATGTTCGTCATCAATAAAGGTCGTAATGTATACGACGTTAATATAATGCCAAACGATTGTCATTTCAGATTTCCTCGGGTCATTTCTACATTTATTTATATTTATGATCATTTTAGATAATGACGTCATCTTTATTAATATCATAATATACTATAAGTAAATATTCTGTATATTTTTGTTTGATTTGGCTTATTTTAATTAACTTGGTGGAAGCAGTATTGATGATGAAGATGTCTTTGTTTATTTTGTATTTAAATAATAAGTAAATGATATATTCTATCGTATGTATACATTCATCCAAAAACTTTGCTACGACTGTTTAATATAAGTTTGTGTGAAAATATTTTCTATTATTTCTTCATATGAAAGGATTACTAGTAAGTAGTTTTAGTGTATAGAGAATATTTTTGGAAGTACCGACAAGAACTGCCTATACTAAAGTTATAATAATTATTACTAAGAGAATTCACTAATCACGGTAGAAGGAGGCCTTCGAAGTATGCTTAAAAGAAAAGGAGATTGTTTTTATTAACCTTTTATCAATTTCAAAATTATTTATAACTAACAAATTTTACTACTTTATTGGTATTTGGACCAAATCCTTGGACCATTTTTACATGCAAAACATAATTATCATATAACAGTATTAATTTAAACTTAATTTCGAAAAGCTCGTGAAGTTATATAAACGCGCAAAGATAATATGGAGAGGCAATGTAGAAGTAGCAAATTAATGGAAATCTGAGGAAGTTTCTGTAACTTCTATACCAAATAAAGTTACAAGGATGTAGAAGTATGAACAAGCAGGGAAAACTGAGAACAAGCGGTTGTATTTTGAAGACAGTTTCTAAACCGGAATAGATTATTTTGCTAACAATACAAACGTTTAAAAGATGGCACTTTTATGCATGCCTTTTCATAAAATCATAAACAAACAGTAGACGCATAAAAATATGTTAAGGGGACGTGAATAAAGTTTTTAAAGCCTATAGGATGAAAATGACAGCTGTGTAGAATACTCTGCTTCTAAGAAGCACTCTTATGAAATCAGACTTAAATGACACAGATGAGACATTTTTTTTTATTATATTAATTTCTATATAAATTATCACAAAAATTTTAAGCAACCGCATTCTAAATGTGATATTTTTGTAATAATAATCTACGTATGAAAAAGGTTTATTTGGTGTCGGAATAATTAGGGCGAACTCATTTTAATATAAAGATTTTAAGACTGTACTAATAAAACGTTTCGATTTTAGAGGTTTTATTTGAAATGTAGTAATGTGAAATAATGAAAATTATAATTTAAAAAAATGGTTAACTTCAAGTTTAATATACAATACCATGATGCCGGAGCTAGGAATAGTCATCGAATGGCATTGATTTTGATAATATGTGAATGGAGAGTAATTTCATATACGAGTAATTAATAATGTGTTTGTATTACATGAAATTGTTTCTTAATCTATCTATTATTCACAAGTTGATAACATATTCTTTACATGTTGTAAAACAAATGCAACTGAAACTGGATTGCGATAACACAGAGGTTTCCTATTTCTGTGCATTACAATAACTTTATTAAGCAAATCGGACGAATGAAAAGACAAGAAAGAATTGTTTTCGATTGCGATTGAAAGTTTAAAATAGAATCATTTTAAATTAACTTCTCCGGATTTGCTTTTATCTTTTTTAGAATATTTTTATTAGTAACATTAATAAATCTAAAAAAAAAATAACAAAATAAGGTTGTGCTGTACTACTGTAGACAGGGTAGAGTATCGGCATTATCCAAAGGAACATGATTTCTAATTAATTCGAATACTTGAAAAATTTGCTAACTTTTTTAAATTAAATTAGTTTTTGTCACTTTGAAAGCTGTGAGTAGGACGTACCAAAAATTCAAAAAAAAGTACATGAAGATAAATTAATGTATAAGAATTATGTAAAAAATTCATTATCATTAGTATGAGTGATTCAAATTTACTAGCAAAACAACACCTACATAACATCCTAACATTTGGCGGAAATATTCGTTGGTCCAATAAGAGGCGAAAGTTGAAAAATGCGAAAGAGAATTGAAAGTTATTTGTATATATATGTAGCACTGGGTTATTGATGAATCTCATAAATCCTTTAAGAATTATCGCATTCAATGGCTTCCTCTTGTTTTGAAGCGAAACGAGCGCAATATAAATAAATGATATGAAATCGGTCAGATTAAAATAAACTCTATCGGTCGAGAGATTAGTTTTACATATTATTTTAATGTTACGTTCACCGAAACTCAATTTCATTCAATTCTATATGTAAAAGTTTCTACTTGATGCTACAAATTATCAGAACTTGTTGCAAAGAAAGGATTAAGTAAATAAATTAATGTAAGTTACTTAATATGAATAAAATAGTTTCTTGTTGCCCTCGAAATCAACATAAAAAGGAAGCACCTTTAACCTTTAACATAAGACTCGCATGTGTGTATATATAAGAGTATTCACGTGAATAGGACCTTAGTTTATTATGGGAATTATTTTAATATAAAGTTTACTTCAATTGAAATGGTTCTTTGATCGCGACTAGGTTTTTTTTCATAAAAATGAATTTCGGTAACCACTTTCATCTTCTTTTTCTTCGTGATATACTTTGAGGATATATGTATCTTAAGTTTATATTTGTGTTAATATTGGTATCTGATGATAGAATTTTTGCTATATGTCATAGATAATAAGACATTTTTATAATATGCTATTGAACAAACCAATAATAAAATTCAAGATTTTTTTGTATATAAATGTTTTAGATTAATTTGGTAATGTATTTGGTTAGTGTGACTAGAACAGCTTGTATTTTTACCTTTTGCCAACTAATTTCTTCCTCTGTCTACATTTTATGTTTTATTTAGACGGTGGGAAAATAAGAGCGTAAAAATTCTTAGAACTATCATATAATATGTGCTTTAGACAAGACAATAAAACACTTTGCTGTCAGGGAGTGTAAAAGATGCTAGAATAACGAGCGGCAAATTACAGTTTTTTGGATAGACTAAGAGAATGCGTTCGGGTCGATACAACACGAATTAATGCTTTTCGCGCTAAGAGGGTACAACTTTCCACCCCTAGTTATTGATACGATCACGTCATATTAGTTAAAATCAAAGTTTATATAATAACTAAAAAAGGTCCTTCAAAATAGCGTAAAAGAAGGGCGGAAAAGAGTATAATAAGTATCACTTAAAATCTGACAAAGAAAATATAAACAAATAATACATTAGATAATACATCAATAATACTCGTGAATTGAAAACTTTGCAAAACTTACAATCGTTTCACATTTTTAGGAAGTAACAATAATACCGTTTTTATTATACAAAATTTAAATATACCTAGCTACCAATTGATTGGAAGCAGGAACCGTAAAGAGGGTCCGATAACAGATATTACATACAGACATGATTGCTTGAAAATGTTTGAGATTTGAAAGTAGAAATAATTTAGAAAATTGAAAATCACGTATTCTCTGTGTAGAAAACAAAACATATTAAAAGAAATATATATTAAGAACTGTACACGTATTTATGTTCATTTTGTATTATTAAAATACTGAAAGTGGACAGTTTAAAAACGTGTACAGTAAAATAAAATTTCATTTCAAAAAAATATTATATGTAACAATGAAAAATAGAGCCTAATAAAGAACGCTTTTTAGGTTTAATAAGTAATAATTATTCTTATTATTAAAACAAACGAATAAAAAATTACTGCCTCAAATTGGATAGTTGGTAGTATGATATGATATATGTATAAATAAAAAATTTAAATAATTTAAACATTATTTTATTAAGGCAGCTTCTGGACTAAGATTATATTGTTCTTTTAAGTTTACTCTCTATTTTTATCAAACCTTTATTTTACTTGCTAGAAAAAACTTATTCAAGATATAATTGTTTCTTTTTTGTTTCACAAAAAGACCGGGAAGTTTTAATTCACGTTATAAAAAGTATATTTCCCATTTCATCTTTATTTTTTTTTTCTCTAAAAGTCACAGTTACCTTATTATTGAAGCAGACAGTTCTAGTCAGTCTTACTTTAGGTTTTGCTTAATGTATTTTTGATGTCATTCCTCAATCTGTATTTGCTTTACCATGAAAATCTCACAAAGCGGTTTGTATCCGTATTGATTTCTACTTCATGAATTTTAAAGAAGTTTGTGAACTCAGCAAAAACCTCACCTACGAACACTAGAATAATGAATTCAAGTAGTGTTCTTGACACAGTGAAAAATAATGTTCAATAGAGAGCATTTTTTCATAAAACTTTTTTATATTTTGACCTATTTTTACAAAATAAAAAATGTATAATTCCGTAAAAGATATTTTTCATATTATGTGCCTGAAAAGTCATTGGAAGGAAACTTCAAAAAGAAAGCTTACTCCTAATTTCTCTTCAAAAGATCTCCTTGATGAAAGAAAGAAAGTCATATACATCTTGAAGCTGACAATATCTTTTCATACATTATGGTCATTAAATATTTAGTGATAATCATAACTTATTACTATAACAATTTTGTAATTCATTTCATTGAAAAAAGGAACATATTTTTAACGTAATTTAAACTTCTTAATCACTGGTTTGTATAGAGTAGCTTCTTAAAATATTTAGGACTATGTATTTTGTTGTTTTAAAGATTGCGATTAATTTAAATATTATCTAAAAATCTATGTTATGTAATAGTCAAATTTAAATGTAAGTAGAATATTATGTTTATGTAGTAATGTGAGTTAGTACAACGAAATTGTTTTATCATAGTTCGTTATTTAAGAAGATAATAGGTACTAAAAATAGAAACGTTATTTTGCATATAATTACAAAAATAATTTCGATTCTCACAAATGTATCGTTTAAAAAGTAAGAAATAGCCACATGAAATTCAAGTTCGTCGCTATCGGGATACTTCAATATATTACATTCGCTTTAAAAGCTTTAATGGCTGCCGTTTTATATGCATTGTTTGTTCCGTTCAACAGTCATCAATAGACTCAAGGTCACATGAAGTCACTTTTCTACTAAAATAACATTTAAACTACGCTATGTATGTTTGGTAAATATAAAATCATAGGAAGTTCACAGACGACTCACAGTGTATGTTTTCATTGAAGAAATTTAAGCCACATATTAAAGAACTTCTAAAAAAAAACAAAATAGCTGTGCGAGAAATAGACGCCGACTCATTTTTCGGTTTTCGATCGTCGAGGTGACATCGCTGAAGGATTTTTAGTGTTAATATTGTGTTAGGAATTATTTTTAAGGCTATTTTAAAGATATTACTCTATAAGTAGTTTATTTGATATTGTATTGGTTTCTGCAGCTCATCATTATATTCCTTAATTTACCTGTTATATTTGTTCATTTTAATTAAAAACTGATTTTCAAATTGTCAAATATCATATAGTTAATTACTTTTTAAAAATTCAGACGAAGTTCGTAAAATCAGAAGTGGGATAAAGATCTCTTTTTTATAACCTCTTTGGGCTACCGTTTATTTAATTTTTTTTTACAATTACGCCTAAGAAAAGGAGTCGTAATCGATCTAAAACTAAAAGTAGATCACGCCATGAGAGAGATAGATTGACATCTAGCCTACCTAGAAACCGTAGGGTCCATAGCGAGTCGTGCGATAGATCACAGAGCTGCAGTGATTTAGACGATAGTTCGAAAGGGCGTTAGAACTGCGTTCGAGTTCGTTATCTTAGATCGAGACACGAGTCAAGTTGCAGTACATCTCGTCGACGCTCACCCGTATCACAATTATTCTGTAGTCATTCGCTGCATGATACATTGAATAACATTTTAGTGAAACTCAACGCTGTCGAACAGTCTAGCAATAGCGCTGTAACTCCGATACAAGACAATATTGCCGAATCGGGTAAAACAACGTGTCATCAAACACAGATAGTTTTGTTTATTTTGCTCGATGCACCTCGACGTGCGTGATAAGTTCTGAGGGTGAGCAACCACTCACGACCAAGACGCCACTGTTCGTTGTCCCGGTACTGTGTCAGTTTAGCCTTTCTCTATTCTGGCACAGCTGTTAAGTCACCAATAAGTGAATAATACGGGTCCCTTTTTTGATATTTCTGATTGATTTATGTTTAGAGGTACACCGCACGGTGAGAGTGAACGGTTGTGGTGATATGAGTGTCTTTCGCAAGTAGCATCTTGTTTAAAAAACCACGCCAAAATTAAAACGAATTTAAGAATCTCTGCCCTCGGAAGTTGGACTCCGCTGGCATTCTGTTTGAATGTATGAACACGACATCCGATATATATACGACATACGATGAGTATGCGAGTCGTACATTATTATGTTTAAGAGTAGTTAACGGTTTATTTCAAGAGTTTAAGGTCTGAAGAACTTAAAATTGTTATAAAAATAAATAAAGCAGCACTCACAACGTTCCGAATAAAAATAATGCTCCCGCCGTTAAGTTACCGATGTAGTGTGCATTTCTTAAAGAGACAGGACACTAAAAAGACGCATGTTTTTTGAAGAATAGATCAGGATTAAATAACTAGTAAAATGTAAGCCTACGTTCACCGAAGCTGGTTACAAATATCGATGTGGTTCCCACAGTTGTTCAGGGCATACCAACCCACATACTTATTAATAGTGGTGCGCTCAACATATCTCTAATTTATCACTTATTTCTTCTGACGTTCTTAAGTTTTTTTCTTGCCAACCCAAATACACGTGATGTACGTTAAAAGGCGTAAGTGAATAATAAACACCGCTTACGTTACAGTTACTATTGATATAAGCAATAATAAATTTGAAGCTGCTCTAGTAGTAATAAAAATCAGCCTGTATGAATACTCTGATAGTAATAGGAACAGACGTTTTGAATCATTATGGAGTAATATATGTATGCACAAAAGACCAACAGTCAATTAGGGGCAATAAGAATACTTAAAGATGCTATATGATTTAACAAACTCACCAATTACTTACCGACATATTATTAATTAATGATACTCTCCAGGAATTCATTGATTCTGGTAATTTGCTCGTTTATATCAGTGGCGTGCACACCATAGAAGCAAATAAGCAGTGCATACCCTACGAATATAACAACTAAACCTATATTTTTTAATTTTAACTTACATACTTTTAATCATACATTACGAAATACAAATGTT
>JAAAKD020000427.1:9447435-9462007 GCA_010014825.2 Danaus melanippus
ATGAATACTTGGTAAAGATCTCATTATTATCAATGTTTTAGAGGATGAAATTATGAAAATTGGTATTTTTTTTTCAAACATATTCTGCATACCCTACCCAGAATCTCTGTGCACGCCACTGGTTTATATTGACAAGTAGTTCTTCTCAGAAATACGTTGAAAGACGGTATTTTATTGCTCGAAAAGATAAAGGTGGAATCTAGTTTTTTGAACAATATTAAAAAAAGCTTCTTTCTAAATACCGAGGTTGAGTACTTAAGCAGAAAAGTTAGTGATTATCAGATAAGCACGAGCGCTAGAAATGTTGAGGCTCTGAAAAACTCGTTTGCACCTACAAATGTGAAGCAAGTCCGACAATTTCTTGGACTCGTAGGCTATTGTCCTAGGTATATAGCTAATTACACAACAAAAACGACATCTATTGCTATTTATCAGAAAGGGGGTTCAATTTTACTGAGATTCTGAACAAAAACAGGTCCGTCAAGACTTGATAACATGCCTGAAAAATGAACTAATCGTCTAAACTTCCTACTGAAGTCCACACTGACACGAGTAGTTTAGGCTACAGGGTTGTACTCAGGCAGATAAATTGTGATGGCTGTAGTCACGTAGTACCGTATTTCAGTAAAATCATCAAGGGGTAGAAGTAAGTGTCACAGGTACGATTTGGACACATTGGTAGTTGTCGGAGTCTTACAATACTTCCGCCACTATTTAGAGGACATAAAGTTTAAAATCGTAATCGACTGTAATGCTCTTAAATCAACTCAAGCAACCACTCAAGATATGATGTCACGGAAAGTAGAATGGTGCCCTGAAACTGGAACTATGAGTTTATTATTCTATGGTGAGATTCTCGAACCGTTCTGTCACTTTGCTTTTCTTCTTTTAAATGATTGGTTCCAGAAGCAGATGTGACAAGTATCGCAAGACGTCACTTATCGAGACGCAGACGTCATCTCATTGATTTGCTGCTGAGTGAAAGTTCGAGACGCAAACCTACTGATCGTCACAAGCGTTAGTCGCCAATGACGTTTGTCGTCAATTGCTTTTGTCGTCACCTACGTTTCTCACCAATGACTTTTTTCGTAAAATGTGCTAGTCGCATCGGCGTTAGTTGGCACCGGCGTTGGGCACCACTGGTGGAAATCGCCGTTTGCCTGATTCGCAAAGGCATATGCTCTAGCTCTATGACGTTAGTCGCCTAACAATAGTAATATATTGTGACGATGTGAAATTGTTGGGACCCCTTCGATTTCACACCTTTTTTTATTTTCATTTTCTCTATCTTGAATGTCGTTTTAATTACATTGTTTAATTTCTGTAAAATCCATTTGGACACAACACTTATGCAAAGAATAATGTTTCAGATGATAATGATAATGTAAATTCAAAAATTCAGCATGACAGTGGTAAGGATGCTGTGGCTGGATCGTCTGCCAATTCTTGAAGACGAAGGCCGGGAAGGTGGCGCTGTAAGAAAGGCGATTACTGAAGAGAATATAGTCGAGGTCGAGCCAGAGTCAGGAGAGGCCGAATAAGAAACTTCTCGAAAAACAAACAAAATAGCAGTGCGCGAAAGAGACGCCTACTCACTTTTCGGTTGTCGGTCGTTGAGTGGCGTGGAGTTGGTTTTAAGTTCATTTTAAGGAGATTACTCTGAAGGATTTTGTTTATTTATTGTTGTATTGGTGTTTTGCAGTTCATCAATGTATTTCTTAATATTTGTTCATTTTAATTAGAAACTGATTGTCAAATGTCACATTATTCATTTTTTTATATCGAAGTTCTTAAATATATATATATATATTTATGCAACAGGGGGCAACCGAGCTGACAGTCTACCTGATGGAGGTAGTACCGTCGTCCATGGATATCCATAACACAAGTGATGTTGCGGATGTGTCGCTACTCTTGATTAGGGAAGAGGGGGAGGAAAAATGTGGAAGAGGGGAAAAAGGAAAAGGGCAACCGGCTCCCTCACTCATCGGACGAAGCAAAAAGCTATATTCTTTTGAGAGGGTGGTACTTCCCCGGTCGAGTCAGGCCATGTTCGAGCTGCAGTAACTTGACAACAGCTGGGCTCTACCACCTACAATATAATATTATATGAAGATAGACAACATGAGAATCATATAAAAATAGCTTATTTTAATCTCATACCTTTGTGTAACTCTGAGTTATGAAAAACGAATGTGCTCAGTTTGAAGTGTGAAGTTGATTATAATCACAGCTCACTATTCCGCGACCTCACTTCTTTGACGTCGAACTGTTTTTTAAGTATCGTTATGAAATGAAAACTATGCCAAGTATTGTTCTGTTCACTTATATTATAACTGACCAATAATATATTGTATGACCGATAAATATTGTATGTGGTATTTAGAACAATTTTGTTGTTTTTTTATTGATCTGGCTTCATTCACACTGGAATCGTGGAATATTTTGCCAATATCAATGTTACTACTACGACTACTGAGTGGAGAAAACTTGAAGGAGTTTGTCGAATGGAACAAAGGCATTTATTTATGTATTCATTTTTATTATTTTAAACCAGACTCTAGTTATATTTTTAAGCACTTAAAAAATAAGAAATATATAAATTTCTTGTTTTTAAGGAGAGCCATTAACATTGCTTACGTCAATGACGTCACAAATTTCAGTACTTTCCATGATACTTCAAAATAAATCTTCGATACTTCTAAATATCTTTGTATTTTTCGAAGGTATATTGTTCTAAGATTTTCACTAAATTGTCGTGCACCGAAACATCGAATATGCACCAAAATTCAAACATAGTTATGATTATGATAGTATGAATGAATATCAATAAGTTTTTATAGAAATGCAATAATTGACGACAGACACAAGTTATTTTTATGTTGCATTCGTCATTTGTGTTTATAGCGCCCATATGTACAATCAATATAAAAAATACTGTAATATTTTACAGTATTTTAGGAAAAGTAAACATTGGCAGTCTTAGTAAAAAAATATCTATGGTAGAAATTTGGTTTTTACGAAAATGTTAACTGGATGTCGTGAGATAAGGCAATAATATCCTACTTGGTTATAATTACCGGCTCTAGGTATTTTGGTTTTATGTTTCAAAATCAAAAACTCATTAACGGTGTCCGGCAATTAAATCTTCTTAAATATAGATTACATAATTTATTATAATAAGTGGTTTAACATTAGCTAGAGTATTATTATCAACGAATAAGACTTGCATATATATTTTTACTTATATTAGTTTGTCATATGTAAATATACACCTGAAATATTCTTAGTGTATAAGGAATCATAAAATAATCCTAGAAGAGGTAAACTAAGACCAGAAGTATTTAAAACGATTCTTTTCACAATAATATCTAAACAAGGATAGACTTTGGTTATTATAAATAAAAACCAAAAAATATAAAATATTTTACAAAGACTGAGGTAGTAAATCAAATTCCTTCACATTATTCTAATTCACAATTACCCTTTTCTTTCATTAACCGACAAAAAGGGTATATTTTTTGGCTGCCATGCCTAAGAACCGTAATTACGAGGCGGATATTACTTTTGAATTTAAAATAAAAATTCGTTAAAGGTTTGACGAACTCTGAAAGTGTCTTTGTTGAACATTTTGAGTGGCTAGATCGTGTGCTCTGTATTACCTCAATTAATAGGAAAATGGGAAATTACTTTTGACCAAATAATTGTTAGTAAAATGGGTGTTAGTTATTCAAAGGAGTTTTCCTGCTTATTCAGAATAAATGCAGAATATTTTATTTCATTATAACGCTTTCACAGAAGGTGGAAAATATATTCCTATTGTTAAGGTTTCAACAAGTAGAACACATGTAATGAAACTGTATTTTCAGATTTAACTTGCAAAATATTCACATTTTCATATGGACGTGATATTCTTATATCATTTTAACTGTAACTGCAAAGTGTTCTACACGTCGGGTTAAAAATAGAATTGTAAATATATGCCAGTTACATCTAAAAATTTTGTTTAAATAAAAGATTGATTAGTGACCCGTTTTTAGTTTCCAGTTTTTATATTTTCAGTTTAGATACGTATACTTGTTTGAAAATATTATAATTGAATATACAACATAAATAACGTTTTCTTATACCAGTAAGTATTTTTCAGTACGTCACATTTAATTTCATAAGTAGGAATGAAAAGTTACCCTATCCATAAACAATATTCTCGTTCAATAGGAACAAGGTAGTTGTAATTTCATGTATTAATTATACAGAAATTTAATATTGTTATACCATAAAATAATTATAATAATTTAATGACTTTCTAAACAATGTCGTACAACCCTTAACCACTGAAGATCTAAGTCAGTGGTGGCCTAAAGGTTAAAGGCCCGCCTCTCGTGCATGAGGGCGAGGGTTCGATCCTGGCAAGTACTAATGTGATTTTTCTGAGTCATATGTACTTTCTAAGAGTATTTAGACGCCACTTACATACGGTGAAGGAAAACATCGTGAGGAAACCTGGATTTATAATATCACAATTATAAGTTTGAAATCACCAACCTGTCTTGAGCAAGCGTGGTGATTAGTGCTCAAACCTTCTCCTTTGCTTCAGCAGTGGCCTCTGATAGGTTGATGACGACGACAATCAATATTTTAAAGCTGTCTTTGTCTTAAACTATTAGGGTGAAAACAGTTTTTTTCTGTTGAAGAAAAATACTACGGAAATCTTCTCACACATCTAAAGTCGATCTATATATAGATGTGATCGCTTCTTCCGGAGCATAGTTAAAAAACCTTGGTAACGAAAAAAGTCTTCTAAATTTATGTTTACATCATAAAATGGAAATATTGTCTTATTGAATTTACAATCCGTATTATAAAAAAAATAACTGCTACACAGGTGATTAAAATTAAAAATAATGGTTTTTTATATAAAATTAACTTTGAATTAAGCTTT
Source organism: Danaus melanippus (assembly GCA_010014825.2). Taxonomy (NCBI): domain Eukaryota; kingdom Metazoa; phylum Arthropoda; class Insecta; order Lepidoptera; family Nymphalidae; genus Danaus; species Danaus melanippus. Next base: position 9,452,378 of record JAAAKD020000427.1, read on the forward strand.
TAAAGGCAAAACGAAATAGCTTTGAACGAGCTCTTTACACAAAAAGAAGATTAAACGCATTTTCTTATCTCTATATCCAGACGCGCCTTTTCCTTACTTAAAACAGGCTCCGAAGCTACGTTGGTTCATTATAGTCAGCTGTTATATAAGATACACCCATGTTTTCATCGGATTAAACCACACTTTTAACTTCTCGTGACTTTAACGATAAAAATATTGTTTTTATGACGGTTAAAATGTTCCAATTATATTTTAATGAACAAGTTTTAATTAGAGAAAAAAAATCTTTGATTTGTCTTTTGAATAACGTTAGTATATTTTCTTAGAAACGTTACGTAACACATCATTATACAATTATTTAAAATTACTTTAACGCACTAATTCGGTGGATGTTTTAATTAAAAGTGGCCGTTTGTCGTTACTTGTAGAATTTTAGATGAGATAAGATTTATTATAAAAAACTTATAATGTATACTTTTAACTTCATTTCTAAGTAGCTATCAAACCTAGTACAGCTTATCAAAATTTATATACCTATGCCTTATTATGGTAGACATTTTATATTAAAATTTATGTTTGGGAAAGACGGTGTATGATATCCTGTTAGAAATACAAATTTATTGTGTCTCTTTAATTTAATATGTAATAGTTTATTACGAGCATCACATTGCTCGTAAAGATTCATAGAAGTGAATATAACACTAACACAAACACGCAATCAAGAAAGATGAGCCTCAAAATACTGCTCGTACTATAAACAAGGGAAAGTAAATTAATCATCAATGTATAAATATAGAATTAATTTATTTAATTAAAACTAAGTTATATGAGATGTCAGTTACAGTAACGTGTAGATAACACATCAAACAACAATCTATTGAACATCCAACATAAACGGTTTTGCCTTTTTTGCGAACAAAACAGTTACAATTTATTCAATATTCTTATGTAAATTTATGAAAAAAAAAAACAATCAAAAAATTGTTTGAGTAAAAAAGAATAAGTAGTTATATAAAAACTTATAAACCGCGTTCAAAGTTGAAAATTGAGGTCTGTTTGAAAAGTATTTATAGAATTTCTCTGCTCTGCGACGACCTAATTAGCACAAAGTCAAAAACCTACTTTGTTAATAAATGCAATGTCACTTTAAACCTATGTGCTCATATAACTTCAATCATAGGTATTTTAAGCAAAGTTTGCATTTCTCTTATGAATTACATATCTTCGTTACTTTGAGATTTTTTTTCAAATAATATTCCCATTATACTAATTAAGTAAGAGAGACGTACCCTATCCTGCATTCAAACTTGTAATTAATTGTATTTATCACGATCATTCATGATCAATCCGCTGCTGGAAGTAGGTTTTTCCCATAACCATTGAGATGGATCTTCCGCTCTTCTTCTCCAATCTCTGTCCGTTATATCATGGAAATCATAGTCCAACCCAACTACGCCGCACACTGCACTTTGTTTTCGGTTTCGCGGTCTTCACCCTAGAAACATTGTACTATTGTTATATATATAACACATATGGTCTGCCCACTACAAGTTTAAATTGTTAATAATCCGAGCTATATCACTAATTCTCTACTGAAGGACTATTAAATAAAATGAGGAATGGTATTTTAATGGCTCTTATTTAGAACTTACACTTTCTACTAAATGTGTGTTAAGTTTTTGTAAGACGTCCAAAATATTTTTTGTTCTTTAAGACCAATTCTCTTAATTATATAATAAAACCAAAATATTCACTGGTTTTCACAAATTTCTTAAAGAAAATTAACACAACCGAACAGCCAATTACTTAAATCGATTGAGTTGAAAACTTTGTTGGATCTTGAAATTACATATATACGGAATAAAGGGGTTAGGATGTTGTACACACTTTGAATTAAATTCAAGAAGGTTGATCGTACCGTCACGTACTTTCAATAGAAAAGAAGTGGAGAGTTTGAAATAGATTCCAACACATACAAACGTAAGTATGGGGCATTAACACCAGTGTCACTCTCAGGAAAAAGATTTGCAACAAAAAGGTTTCTGATCCAATTTCTGGCTCCCAAGCGATATCAAATATAAATGATCAAATTAAATTGTAATTTAAATCTCGCATAAAGTATCATTGTTTGATTGACTTTCCTGCTTTGATTTGCTTCTCATATCATATTCCTTATTCGATTTTAAAAAGACATTGTTCTGAAAAAAATTTTAGTCTATCCATCGAACAGAGGAAATTAATAAATCTATTTCGTATCAAAAACACACTTGTCTATTTCTGAACTTACTATTTTTTATAGTCGGTTAACAACTTTTTCATTGGATTTTGTTGCAGTCTAGCAAGAATGGAGTAATTTATGATTTATTGTAAGAGATAAATGTCAATAATTTATGATTGTATTGTAATTATTTCCTTTTTATAAAATTTTTGCGAACTTATTTCTGGGTTTATTTTTGGATCTGAGAATTTTAAGATCGATTTCACTTAATATATATACGGAACCCATAAAAATTGTTCGAAAGCATTTCAGCGATAAAAGATTTTACGAGGCAGCCGAGTACAATAACTCAGTCGGTGTTTATCATTTTAGCGACTGAAGAAAATTTTAACTGAATTATATCAAATTGATATGAGTTAAATGAAGACGTTTCACGTTTGAATTTATATTGTTTTAATAATATTGTGTTTAAAATGTCTATGTCTATCTATGTCTAATATAAATGGTGAACAATCTATAAGGTTGGAAAGTTATTTGACGATTTACTAGATTCTTTTTCTGGTATAAAATAATAATATTTTGTACTCATAATAAACTGTAATATTTCTACTCTGCTCTAATTGAAACTGCTTCCAGTTACTATAAATCACCTCGTATATTTTATTGAAATTTGGTTTATTTCGCGATCATAACAAATAATTCAATTTGAAATATAGTTAGATTTTGATTTATTATCCACTTCAATAGTAATCACATAAACAAAAATAGATACTAGGTACTTCTTGTCTACGAAATCCCTAATTAAACCAACCCTCTTTTGTCATTTTCGATGTTTTCAAAGTTCATAAATATCTAATACACAGCGAGATGATTATTTCAAACTTTCTCATTTGTAAATTGTTCAAAGTGATTTAAGTTCGCATTGGTTTTGTATGTACTTTATATATTATTGAAGACGAGTGACTTATCTTCATATGATGCATTTTCATGTTTATTCAAAAGTCGCATCAAAACATTTTTATTATTTAATCTAACACAGCTATTATTATTTCATATATTGTTTTACGTATAATGTTACCTAATGATTTGTAAGTTTTTCTTTTAATAGTTTGTATTCATTTGCAGAGGATTGTGAAAAAATATATAAGTCACCATTATTACAAATATATAATTTAAAATGTCTACCCTGTACGTCACCTACGTAATGATCAAAAGTGTTTTATAATGTACTATGTTTCTTACACTTTAACGACTACAATTTTCTTTGAAAGTTTACTGCTGTCTGAATATTAAATATAGACGTCAATAAAAATGCATCCAAGGTCGTGAGACGTTAGTTACTTATATTTTAATCACAACTTGCTTCAGTATGAATTTATAATTTAAGTAATATTAAACTAAACACTCGAAATAAAATTTTAATATTTATATTTCAATGTGCCCTAGACGGCTAAGGACCAGAAGGTCCACCTTATCGTAAGTGGTCACCGTTGTCCATAGATATTTTGGAACACACGGGTTAGAAATTCGTTGCCGCCTTCGAAGGTGGACAATGTACATGAGAATATAATTTAAAAAAAAAACCTCATAGGAAGCTCATTGGGAAAACCTTGAGAAGAAGGTGGCTCCACACGGTCCAGATACAAGACATGCGTTAAAAAGAATGTTTAACGACGAACGTCGAATCTTATAATGAAAAGCATCCAACAGTGAGTGTAATAATAGAATTGTGACTTAGGCGCTATGTCAAACAATTCAACAGAATATTGTCTTGCTCTACTCAGCCCCAAGTTACCTTTATTTATAGGTTACCTTTATTATCCAAATGTCTCCGAAATTAATTCTCGTTCTTAATAATCAACTAAAGGATCCCTATCGTGAACTTAAGGGATATTTCTTGGAATATTGTGGCTATATCAGTTTTCTTAGAAACAAACACTTAGACTTGCATTTTTGAGGGGTTGTGCTGAAGTGGTGGCCTAGAGGATAAAGGCCTGCCTCTCGTACCTGAGGGTACGGGTTCGATCCTGGCAAGTAAAAATGTGATTTTTCCGAGTCATGTGTACTTTCTAAGAGTATTTAGACACTCTGGCGGACGGTGGAGGAAAACATCGTGAGGAAACCTGTACTTATAATATCACAATTATAAGTTTGAAATCACTAACCTATCTTGAGCAAGCGTGGTGATTAATGCTTAAACCTTCTCCATGTGAGAAGAGGCCTTCGCTCAGCAGTGGGCTTTAATAGGCCGATGACGATGACGTGCTGAACAAACTTCAGTTTTCTCCATTTAGATACACGATCCCAGGAGGTGTCGATTTTAGACACAAGTTTTATTCTACTCCCTCTTGCTCCCAAAAGCTATTTGCCCAGCTGGTGTATAAAACGTCACCCATACTGTCCATCCGCATAGCGACGTATTTTGTTGATTTGTACCAGTAAAACAGTAAACAGTATGGGTAATAAAATGGACGATCATGTCACCGTAAATTCTCATGGGTTCCGTTGTGGTTCACAATCACCTCGGACCATTAGCTTTGCGCTGCACATCCATAACATGCATAGATGTCAAGGCGTTGACAAAAAATATCTCTTTAGTATCAAAACATACCTTAGTCTGCCGCAAAAAAGGTGCTCAAATTAGTATCTAGGATCACTATTTATATTACTCACCATATTTTTTTTCATGCTAAAGAGGGCAGCTGAGCAGACGGCCTACATGATAGAGATATCGTCGCTCATGGACATCCGCAACTTAAACTTGTGGATGTGTTGCCTCCCTGATTGGGGAAAAAGGGGCAGAAAAGGTGTGAAAAGGAGGGAAAAGGGAAGGGGCAACCAGCTGTCTCACTCACCGGACGAAACGCAGCCATTAAAGACTACTTCACGCCAAATTTTTGTGAGAGGCTGGTACTTTTCCGGTCGAACCGGCCCATGTTTGAACTGTAGTAATATGACCACAGCTGGGCTCTACCACCTCTAGATCCAACCCTTAATGTTCTTACAACCCACATTGAGTGTAAAAGGGGGCGTGAATGTGAAATCCTAAGTGGTTATTTTTATGATTGTCATTATTTTTAGTTTGTACAAGTACTTTTGAGTGGTAATTAGAGAATACTTTTAGAAGGATTCATTTGAATCTTATGAAAGAAAGGTTTACCGAAAATAAGCATGTTAAAGACTTCCGATTTAAATTGCCTGAAATTAAGTTGATTATTAGTGAAAGTTAAACAACATGATAACATAAATATAACATACTGTATAACAAGTGACGCCGCTGACTATGCGGAACGAACATCAAGCCGTGTGAACCAGAAGATTCCTGCTACAACACAAGCTTCAGAATGTGATTGCTATCCTAACATCGGGTCAATAATGTAGTCCTAGGAGAAGATTATAAGTTTTAATATGTAATATTTATTATAATATACATATAAGAAAGGTTTCCTGGAACCTCGGTTGCCACACTATATAATTCATAGATAGTAGGAATCATATATTATAATATATAGTCAAAATTAAAAGATTGGACTACCATTATATTAAAAATAATATTATCAAAGCTTTCCTGAAAATGATGTTTGTTTAAAAAAATCCTTGAATATAATATTCAAATTGGTGTATATTAGAATGCTTTATATACAAACATTATTCATACTAGATTACCTCAAGTTCTGCAGTGCAGTGAAGTTCAACTGTCAGTTAGTAATTCTTGCACGTGCTGGCAGCTTATTATGTTGTCAATACAAAAGAACATCTAAAGATTGTTCTGTGATTAGAATGTGCGGAATAAATTTATTTCTTGTGTATTTTGTATTTTTACCTCGATAACATTTATTTTTTAAAATATTACAGCTATATGTTATTTTACATTTTAATATTCGACAGGTTGCCTGATTAATTTTAATTTTACTAATTTTTTTCAATAAATAATAAGTTTATAGCTATATTTTATATTAAAGTTTCGAGTCTACGAGTACATATTTCTAGAGATGGTTATGGTTCTGGTATTCGATTTGATTTCTGTAAATGATTAACTATTATGATTGTTAACATAATACTTTTTTAAATGGAACTAATATTATTCGGATTACTACGCGTATTTTATTATTTTAACAACTACATATTTCTGACGTTTTTGTTATTTTTCAGCAACCGTGATCACGGGCAGACGAGATGTGAATGTCTGTCAGTTGGTCTTTTTATTTAACATCTACCGCCATCGATTTCTTTTTTTCTGGCGTACCGCTCTGGATGCCTGCAGAATGCGTTTACGGTATCACGAGGTCCTGTGGTTTGGTCAATGCCATGGGATTTTATAAATCGAAAAAAAAATTTTTAAAAGGGGGTCCCAGGTGTTGGATAGATTCTAGAAATTTTCTCTATTGAAATTGTTTGTTTTTATTTCAATAGCCTCGCGGATCAATCTCGGTATGTATCCGTCTTCAAGAGCGAGAATTTGTGGTTTATCAAACCGAATGTAGTGGCCTGATTCGTCCATTGTGTGTTCACACACTGCTGACTTCGATGCGTGCCTATTTTTGATGTCTGAGATATGTTCCTTCACCCTTGTACCGCAGCTCCTCTTTCTTTAGTTCTACCACCTACAAAAAATTTGAAAAGTAACCAACATTTCGGGAGTATGTAGCTTTTTAAAATAATAAAATAACGCGTAGTAATCCGAATTGTATTAATTTCATTTAACCGAATACTCGCTAAAGTCTTAGATCTCATAATATTTTTTTTATACTCATATTATACAGCGTGTTCTGAGATTCGATTATACTTAAAATAACAAAGCTTGCATAGTGGACATATGTAACTTAACTTGATCTAATTGCAAGAGCATATGTTGGTCTTTTTAATTTAATACAGTCCAAACTTTTATTCACACGAGACAAAGAGACTTAAGTACTTTGTTTATCAGAATGATAAAAAATGTTTTTTTTAAAGTAAGGGTTATCAATGTCAAATGATGCTACAGGTGGCACTCCAGGTGTGGTAGGAAGGCACAACGGATTCAAAACAGAATTTAAAGCGCCATTGAGGCTTTTGGGATTCATATACGTTGAAGAAAACGCTTTTAAACCAACCGTAACATATTATTGCGTATTAAGTTTTAAACATTATTTGCGAAAATTGCTTTAAAGAATAAAAAGGATGCAAGCATATAACGTTTCACTATAAAATCTCTTTTTTTTAAGTCTAGTCAGTAACTTTTTATTTCTATATACGTAAGCTATTTTGGTGTGCAATTCAGACTATTTGTACAAATTTCGACTTTCTTTGAAGCTCGACCCTTGTAAGTAATAAATTTTTCTACTAAAAATATCAATCACATTTCACGGGCCGATTGATATAAAAAAATCCGAATTTGCTCAAAGGATATTTATTATATTTAGGAAAATATGAGCAATGACACAGACATTGTATTTAAAATAGTTTCAAATTGGCACCAAGTTATCACTATTATGTATATTTTTATAAACAGAGCTAAAATGTGGAGGTTATAATGATATAACAAATAAGACAAAAGTTAAAATTTAAAACATTTTGCCATATTCATTAAAATAATTTTACCACTTAGATATGTCCACAGTAAGACGCAAATGTGTGAGCAAGGGTAGAACGTGCTTCAAAACTTGTTAATTATATTAAACAGGGGACTGTATACAAATTTTTAAAAATATGAATGACATTTAATTTATAATAAAACTTAAAATGAAAAAATAAACAAACAATTTTTACAAAAATGTTATGATACAAAGTCAACCAGTTATGGAACTTGTCAGTAATAAAGCACATCTGGTGCTAAAATCTTTAGATCGTCGTTAGGGTTGCAAAAAACTCATGTTTCGAATGACTTATTAAAGGGTGAGGTCGAGAAATTTGTTACAATACTTAATTTGGCTTACTTACTTAAATCAAGAGTGAGACTGTCCAGACGTCATTTAACACAGCTGGGCTGTCACTATTTTTTGGGCGTAGAGAAATTCGTTATTCACACCCGCTGTTCATAAATATACAAGCTTTCATCTCAAAACCTTCTAACATGTCCCAATCTATGAAGTGGACACTTCTGTGCTATGTGAAATTCATTAATTTGTCTTCTTCTACCTGGCAATTTCTCTTCAGCTTTAGCCAGGATCTGCCTTTACATGTTGTGAATAGTTTTGGCTAATTGTTTTTACGACCGGCCGCCTGTCTGACGTCAACCCTCTTTTAGGAATGCATTAATCAATGATGTCTAAATACTCTTAGAAAGTACATATGATTCGAAAAAATCACATTGGTACTTGCCAGGATCGAATCCGCGCCCTCATGCATGAGAGCCAGGCCTTTTAACCACTAGGCCACCACTGACTAACTAGTTAAGACCGGAAAGCTGATTTGTAAGTAAGGTAAAAAATAGTTTTTCTGGAGGGAGCCCTTAATATTTCCAATAAGTCAGTATACATAGCGAAATATATGGACAGTCGTCTGTTATTCTTATTGATAAGACCCATCATATTTAGCAGATTTAGAAAATATTTTGGACAATCAAGACGACATTTAGAGGTCATAAGGTCTTGGTATTTTATAAAACACTACATTTTAGACTATCGTATAATATTAATTTGGTTATAAAGACATGCATCAAATGTTTCTAATACAGATTCACTCCTCATTACGGCTTTTAAATACTTTCCATGCTCTAATAAAGTTTGTATACAGTTTTTCAACGAGCTTACTGCCAATTAACGAGCGTAAAACCTTTTAGGTCAAACAAGTTTTTTATTAACACCCACATACACACAAAACTCACACATACACACACAGCCCACACATCCGAACACCCGATGTTTTACATCCTGCGTGACGCCCACGACCGTTACTGATACGTTTACGGAATGACGTTTCTAATTATATCTCCCTGTCTATACGTACGTGATGAACGGCATTCATAACTATTACGAATGAAAATATTGCTTCAGATCGAATTCTCGCTCAGGACACGTTGTAATGTTTATGATATAAAACAATAAATTATGTACTAGAGAAACATCTCACCAGCTGATTTATAATTGTGTTGTTCTGACGTTTCAAGATGGGTTGCAAATGATGTAGGAAATTGGAACAGTGACTTTATCAAGGAAATGCATTGTTAAAAGTTTTAGATTAGCTTCATATTTCATTTATATACATATGTATATGGAATTTTAATAAACAGATTATAGCTATTTATACGAGTATGTATAGTGTTAGGAATATTTTTATCATTAATATAATATATAAATATAAAGTTTAGTTATAAATGATAATGGTAATTTAAAAACACATAACATCCAGAATCCTTCCGACGGTATTTGAAATAATATATAAATTATATTCTGTGATGAGGCCAGAGTAAAGCGAAGCATTTATCTGGTATT
>JAAAKD020000427.1:9587375-9599181 GCA_010014825.2 Danaus melanippus
GTAGTAACCTACAGTCGGGTAAGGGTACAGTGGACGCACGCCTTTACATAGTAACTTAAAAGAGGCCATTGTTATAGTTATCTGTACTCTATGAGACACTGTTTCTGGTTATATATAAAAATAAGTATTTTGTGACTACCTAAAAAAATTAAATATTAATCGGAATTGTCTACAAGTAAAACAAAAATATATTATATAATTTATTCAATAATGTACATTATTTCTCCATATAATTATATTTCATATTATATATTCAAGTTTACCCTAATAAATATTTCACACTATAATTTTAAATATACTTCATATACAAATACATGTTTAGAAGCGATAAAAAGATTTGATTTATTCTTATATATGCCACTAATATTTACAAGTGTTACAATATTTACAAATAAAATCGTAATAATATTGATTACATTCAATTTATTTTTAACATAATTATATATTAGAGTATTAAATTTATTATATTAATATATTGAATATATTTTAAATAGTATTATTTCTGTTCTGACTCTGCATTATAAAATATCTTAATGGAAATAAGATGAAATTTATATTGCAGACTTCGTTAAACAAGGATAACCAGTTACCTCGGCTCGGGATCGGCCTCCTTTTGTACAAACATAAATATACAATCAAATCAAATTCAACTATCGTGTGTAGTCAATGTGACCGTGTCTCTGCAGCATGTCTGCCGAAAGCGTGTGAGCGGGAGCGGTGCGACGAGACGATCGCGTGACGTGACTGAGTTGTGTCGTTGCGTGCGCCGTGCTGCGCAACATAGGCGCTGCGTTCATGTGCCCATTGTAACGGAGCGCATTCAGCTGATGGTAATTTAGTCAAAATTATTAACATTCATACATCTTACCCTTTAAATAAACTGTAGTAAAATCACATATTATGTTTAAATAAATGTAAACAATGTCTGTATATTACATTCATCATCATCATCATCCTTCATTTTCATTTTAATTTATATACGTCATAGACATTATTGAAATACATTCGAAGACACGTATTATTATTTATGTAAAGTTATAATATTCGCAAATTGTTTTTGACAGGACATAATACATATTCAAATTCAATTTTCCTCGTGTATACTGTTGTCTATAAGTGTAATGTCAGTTTTCATTATGACTACAAATACATATTTATAAGTTTTGTAACTTACTTGTAAATAACATCTTTTATGAGGCTCGTGATAAAGTTCATAGTCACTTGAAGACCCGTCCGGTTTCTGGTGGCATCTCCACTGTTAAATTATAAAATAATTCAGTTTATAATTACAACCGCTTAGTTGTAGGGAAAGTCGAGAGAAAGACATAATTCTATTTCACATTTTGTTTATTAAAATCGTGTTTCCTATTATCATAATCTGAAAAGTAAACTATCAGCACAAAACTGACAAACTGTAACAAACTATATATAAATATAATTTTGAAGCTTCATGTTTTACTTTCTCTATAAATATCTGTATAAATGATTAAATTAAACTGTCACAGGTCGACGCTCCTCTAAGTAACATTATCTACCTTGAACAACAAAGCTACGTTGATAATTGCTACACAAAATATTTTTCCATAAATTTTACGTAAAACGGGTGTTAAGTAACAGAGATTGTTTCCATACACTTACATTAAACATTATGAGAAACTCCTAACCGTAGTAAATACAAACAAACACATTTTCTGTGTGTGATCTTTTATTGGTATTCAGTAGCTACATGCAGAGTTTGGTCAGCTCTTAACTTATAACATAACTTGGACCCCCGACAGGCATTAATATAAATTTTGCGTCACTGAAACCTAAGGAAATGGCTTTGATTTAATGAATCTCTGCTATAAATGAAAATCAAAAAGCGTTTGCTATTAGTGTCACTTATATTACTAAGATAATGGTACTGACTATTATTTTTTGTTATAAATTAAGAATGCTAAGGTACAAAATATTTTGAAGATTTATAGGAATTAAGCATCTGTACCAAATTAAACCATTTTTAACTTTAATATTTAAATTTAATATAAATATATGTATACGCAAGATATAATAGTGAAGTATTCAAACATTCTCAAGATTACAAAAAACATATAAATATGTGATTGACACCATGAACTCCAAAGAAATGTTTGGAAGTCTATTAAGAGGGTGCTTTTTATATGAAGTTACAAGAAAAAAAATTGGCAGCAGGTATTTGACTAAAATATTTAAAAATCTATTTAACTAATTACTAATAAATCTATAAAATGGAATTTTTAATATTTTTTTGTTGAAAACATAAAAAAATGATAATGGAAAATTATTGATATAAAGGTTCTTCAAGAGAAATTTGTTTATATATTAAATTTTGAGTGTCGACTAAGTATTGCAAGTTTGTTATAGTGGCTGTATTATACTGAATAGAGCCAAAATATTATGTGATTTATTTTCAAATTACCCTCCTCGATAATCTAGCGAATTGATCAGACAATAAAAAGAAATGAATCCGTTGGGTACGTGACATTTCTTATATTACTATAAATACTATTAAAATATTTACCGAAATAAAGCTACGATCCACGATTTATTACATTTTTTAGTTCAATCAATAAAAAATCAGCAGAAGAGCAATATAGTTACTAGTAATTAAGACCTGCAGAATTATCATTTTTTTAGAAAATAAAAAAAACATTTCATCTTATCTCTTGACGTATTTTCTTAAGTTTTTTTTTACGTTCTCCATTTTACTTGACAAACGTTTTTTTGACGCTGAATATATTATATTGTATTGTCATCAAAAATAAAGGTAAGCACCAAAAATTTGACAATTAAATCACTAAATTTTAAGCACACGAAAGCATTAAAGTGAAAAAAATATGTAAATTTCTTTAAATACGAAGACTCTTAAGTAAATATTGCATACAGCAATAAAATACCAAAATTGTTGAGAATCTAATAATTATGAAACGGATATCTAGAATAAATAAATACTACATACCCACCTAAAAAAACCAATTCTCGTAATGAAATAAATGTGTCATAATTTACAAAGGGTGTCCAATCATCATCGGAATGATGAAATGTTTAATTTGTTTATAAAACTCCTTACATAGTTCATAATACTAGTTTCTAAAATTTTACTTAGGACACCTACAGGCTCACTACACTGATATAAAACACAGTGATGTTTTTACCGTAAACTTGGTTTGTTGACACACGGCTCGTCCACAAAGCAGCTTGTGTACCGAACGCTGAAAGTTCCTCGTCATTAAGCAGTATACTATAGGATTGATGGCTGAGTTAGCATGACCTGAAATACCCATTTTGTTTAAGTTTCAAACAAAATCGCCCAAACTAACAAATTACAAAAACTGATGAATAAATTATACTTTACCGACAAAGAGGGCATAAGGAAGAACCAAGCTCAATGCTTTAGTATTAACAGCATTTATATCAAGCAGTAGTTGCATGATATTGTAAGGCATCCAACACAGAGCAAATAATACAGCCAACAATAATAAGATCCATGCCACACGCTTCCTCTCTTTCATTAGTCGTAAACCCTGAAACAAAAAATCTTTTTTAAAGTATGCATTATAAGGGTTACGTTATTAAATCTCTTTTAATTATCATTATTCTAATATTACATGAATATTTGTAAAAAATATGCACGTATATCGTTTTAGTATATTTTTTGAATGCCCTAGACGTAATATGTTGTACATTTTTATATTAAAATTCGTATCTCACACAGCCTATAAATCAAAAGTAAATCTTCTTACTTACGGAATTTACGTGCTTTGTTTTCATAAATATTAGAGAGAAAATATTCAAATCTCTTTTGTATTGTTTGTTCATAAAGGATGTAAGATAATAATTTTAATAATATTGTGCAATATGAGATAAAAGTAACTTTTCATAAAAATAGGATTCTAGTGTTTAATGATAATTTTTTGCTGATAAAAGACATTCCACCTAGGTGGGGGTTTAGATTAGACGTATTAATTTCAATTTAAGATATTTCTTATAGAAATAATAGAATTTACACTCGTCAAAAACATTTTTTGTTTATTTTTCTACCTATTACAATCAATAGAAATTCATATTTTACCTAATTGTTCTTCTATAAATATGAAAAGATACTTATTATGGCAAAAGTTTTACCTGTTGCATGCTCACGTTCCCTTCGTCAATATCGAAAGGCGGCCGCACCGAACACAGAGTCCTACCCATGAACGCATATGACAATATCGTGATTGATCCTGAGACAAAAATTAGTTAGAAATATTATTTTACGTATACGGTAGTAAACTTAAATGTTTTTATCATTATTAAAGGCCAAAAAACAATATTATGAATAGAAAAAGAATGTATTTATTCTATGAATATTCAAGTGAGTTTTTACTTTAAAATGAGGACCAAATTACCAAGTCTTAGTTATCTTAATTCATCCTTAAAATGACCTTATTAACTCAACACTTAGTAGTATAACGTACTTCGTTCTGGTTATCAGTGTAAAAAATATTACAATTAATTTTCTGTTTTGGAATTTAGAAGGAACCTAATAAATGCAATTAAGCAAATTAAGACATGACCTTGTATTCGGTAAATATATCCATTTAAAAATTATATATGTGAAAATAACACATAAATAATTATCGGATCATTTAAAGATTATATTTAGGTCTTTCATTACGTTATTTAAAAATAAAAATTACTGGAAAATACAACATTTTAATATAAGTACTCTTCTGACAACAGTTAATCAAAAAACTGGCAGATATAAAATATTATCAAAGAGAATATATTTCAATGAAAATGTATTATATACTACAGCACTGTGGAGCTAAAACCTTAATTAAAAGATAAAATAGAAAATGAATTAATAGAATGAAAACTTTTCTTTCTGAAACATTAATAACATAGTTATTGTAATAATTTCACATCGGTGATTTCACCATCAATATTTTAGATTATTTTTTGGAGCGTTTATTTCGCGCCGCTAAAGATAGATAATATTCATGAAGATGTAAGGGCATGATAGTTTGATTGATAAATTTGGCCGGCAAGTCATCCGCAACATTCCTTTTGTTTACATGGACTACGGTGACTACTTCTCATCAGGTAGGCTGTCTATTTATTTCCCCTTTGGGAAATGAAACATTTAGTAAAGCAACCGGAACGCTATATTTCGGAGATTACAGGTTTAAACACTGCTCGTGTCGATGAATTTTTCACGCTTTATTCCCTATTTTTAAAATTTAATTCAAGTATAAGCCCAACATTAATATTAAAATACATAATTATTCAAATTAATTTTTATACTTATCTAGAGTAAGCTTCTAGAATCTAGATAGAGTTAATACCGTAGAAAGGACTAGAACATTAACTTATTAATTTGATTATAAAATAAAATTATAAGATTTTGAAGATGATTTGTGTTTTTAGGTTATATTTTACTTATATTTATATATTGAATACATTATGTTCCCTAACTTAGCTGGGATGGTGACGCCGTTTGTTGAATCGTAAAATTCCCGTTAATATGATTGAGTGAGGCTTTTAATGACATTCACTTTATACTTGAAAAGTACATTAAAACAATTATTACCGTAACAGGTAATTCTGGTGGCGTTTATGGTTTTATGACTTTAGAAGTTTGATTCTATAGATTTTTTTTAAAGATAATTTACTTTTCAAGAGTATTCTTTATACATACAACGTAATTATATTTATGTCCAAATTAACATTTGTAAATTTTGTAGACATTATTGGAATAAAAAGATTTTTAGTCTAATTTGTTTTCATTTAACCATTTTAAAAATTATTTGTAAGTAACTGTATAAAATATGATATAAATATTTTTTTTCGGAGATCAGAGTTTTTCATCTAAATGAAAGACACCTGAAAGAAAAATCTCAAGATATAATTTGAATTCAGGATTTATTTTTATTATGTGCTCAAATTTTGCTGACAGTGTCATCAAATATTAAGAAAACGAATATAAAATCTTCTTGGACCTAAATTTTATCTACTGTATAAAGGGCTCGGCCATCTCGTTTGATTTAGATATGAAAAAGATTCTCGTACGTAGAATATCATACCTTCGATAAATATCCTATATGTATATAACAATTTTGTTCAGAGATATTTTTCTAATAAACAATTATAAAGTATTGTCTTCTTTTCTAAAGTTCAATATAAGGTGTGAAATAAACTCCATTCAGAGTTACTATCATTATTTCATTAAATAGTTTGCTCTCGTTTCGTTCAAACTTGTACAAGTTACTGGAGATTTTGTATCAAAGAAGTAGGGAACAAATTGTAGTCACTTCTAACTGTATTGGATGTTTTATAAACAATCATAATAACAGAAACTAAGTGAAAAAAGTCACGCTTGAAAGATTCAAAATAATAACAAACCTGGTATTGCGTACACTAACGTAAAGCTAAATGTACCAAATTGTTTTCTCGTCTCTGGGCTGGGCCACTCTTCTGTACAAAAATGTACATCTTTTGTTTCTATCTGAAACCAAAATATTTTTAAACGTAATTATACTAAAATTAAATTATTATAGTAGAAGTTACTTATTTGGATATTTCATGCGAACACTTACTCTTTAAAAAATTGGCAGATATAAAATAACATCCATATAGTTTTGTAAACTTAATTACATATTTCCTTTGTGATTAAACTACAGTATTATGTAAATGTAACACTTATTGTCTTAAGTTAAAGGGGTTATAAAATATTTTGTTGTAAAAATCTGCACGCTAACACTTCGTCATATAAGTGATAGAACTTTCATTTCCCGTTTTTTGTATATAAAATGAAGTTAGCACACGCACATTGTATTATTTTTCAGGTCACAATTTGTTAGGCTTGCTCTTGAAAATAAAATGTAGTTTAATTTTTAATGGAAAAAGCAAGTTTTTGTCTAACACTGTTTTTATAAACATTTTCAGTGAATGGTTTTTATGAAAGAAGTTTTTGAAATAAAATTCAATGACTTATTTAAATTGATTTCCAACTTAAATCGTACATAATACATACGTACTCAGACCATAAAATTCGTATCCGTTGTCTGCAGTATAATGTTATACTTACAGAAATGTTTTTTTCTGTCTTAGATATAATTGGTACAGATTCTTTTCGAACTGATGCTACTAAGAATAGCGGTATGAAAATCAATAGAGCTACAATCCATAGCAGTGTGAGCAATAGTAAAGCCTGTCGTCTGCCCGGGGGACGAAGTCGAGGTTCTGGAGCTATTGACAGCCAACGATCCACCGACATAGCTGTGAGAGTAAATACGCTAGCTGCGACGGCAACACCTGAGAACAATAAAGATATTTACAAAATTTACAAAAAGTGACTGGAGTCATGAAAGGTAAGTTTGAGAATTTATACACAAGAATCAAGATAGTTCATCTTAAAATCCTAAAAACACAACCGCAATTGACCTAAATAAAGCTTAGATATTACGTTTGTTTATATTTATTATGTTATAGACTGACCGGGCGATTGTGCTAACAGTTTACTCTCTTTATCTTTTGCAGGCTTATCAGTTTTGTTGATGGCAAATAAACTAAAATTGTGGAAATAATGATGGCATGTATTACTATTTCTTTATGGTAAAAATAATAAAGTGATTTAGTTCATGTTGGGCAATTAAGATATACATAGTCGGTCCTATAATAAATTGGAATGATATAGTTGTATGCAACATGTCGCTATATGTGGCTTTGCATTAAATAGTACGTTTTCGTGTACTTAATATAATAAACATGCATCGAAATGAAATGCTTTGTCTTAGTTAAGTAGGCATTTGAATAACAATAGTCGCGTTTTTTTTTCAAGATAGATTGTATAAGGAGTCTGTTCCTCCTATAGCACAGTTCAAAATTCGGTGAAAGAGTTTCGCCTCGGGAGAGAAACCGTCGAAAACTTTGACCACGACCATCCACCTGTAGAAGTTAAATGAAACTAATACTATTCAGATTAATACGCGAATTTTAATATTTTTAAAACTACATGCTCCCGACGTTTCGGTTGCTTTCCAGCAACCGTGACCACGCGTAGACGACGAGATGTGAATGTCTGTCAGTTGGTATTGTTATTTATCATTTATCGCCATCAATTTCTTAATTTAATAACGTACTGCTCTGGGTGCCTGCAGAATGCGCTTACAGTGTACGAGAAACGTCGGGAGCATGTAGTTTTAAAAATACTAAAATATGCATAGTAATCCGAATTATATTAGTTTCGTTTAAATGAATACTCGCAAAAGTCTTAGATCTCATAACCTGTAGGAGTGTTCACTCTCGAAACGGTTGCTTTTATCTAAGGGGAGGTTCTGAGTGAGCGCCGTTTGAAGGTTAGACAAATTGCACTTCGGTTCGGTATCTCTAAAAGTTCATCTTTCATCAAAAGTGAGTGCAAAATGGATACCGAAACTTTTATCAGAAGTACAGATACAGGAAAAAATGCGATGCGCTTCGGAATTTTTGATCTTTGTGGCGACAAATAAAAAAAATGTGATTGAGCTATTAGCGACTTATAAAATTATATTGCAAAAATAAAATTGCTAAAATAAATTCAATATGATTAGTGCTGATAAGTATATATATTACTTAACGTTATCGTTCCGTACACGCTTGTTTGGCAAGGTGTTGGAACTATCAAAAACGTCATGTTACTGAGGAAATTATCCACTCATTACCATAGCATTATGTATAAAAGTATTCTTTTACACTATAACTTATTAGAATTATAAAGAACTTAATGAACATTACAGGTATCCGGAAACGAGTTACCAATATCTTAAGTGTCTGGCAACGAATAATGTGATTTTTAATAATGTTCTGGAAGTAAGTAAGTCAGTGGTGGCCTAGTGGTTAAAGGCCCGCCTCTCATGCATGAGGGCGCGGGTTCGAATCCCGACATATACCAATATGATTTTTCCGAGTCATATGTACTTTCTAAGAATATGTAGACACCACTAACATACGGTGAAGGAAAACATCGTGAGGAAATCTGGACTTGTAATTTCCCAATTATAAGTTTGAAATCACCATCCCGTCTTGAGCAAGCGTGGTAAGTAATGCTCAAACCTTTTCCTTGTGAGAAGAGGCCTTTGCTCAGCAGTGGGCCACAATAGGCTGATGATGATGTTCCTGAAGTAATATCAGAGCAACCCAAACTTCATAATGGGCCATTGTTCTTACCTGTAATAGAAGCACGCGCTGACAAACTATCAGCATTTATAAAATAATTAAGGTCTTGAGTTCACGGGCTCTTAGGCTAAATCAATTTCGTTATGTTTTACAGACTTAGTCTTCATTTTACTGCCATTCGTGTTCTGAAACCTTTATTAAATGAAATACAATTTTAGACATTCACTAAGATAGTTCTCTTTACTATATTAATTAATTATTAATGTTAAGGAGGTGCCAGTAATGTTTCTCTCAACTATAACCTTTGTTCACTAAACACCTTCACTAGATTTTTTCCGAATACGTGATCATATTTCCAAATGCAGATGACAATTAAATTTTTACCAATACTTGACTGTAGAATTTTCTGAATATTTGGCCTTCTGAATTCAATTCTATTTAATCTCTGTTCTTCTTCTTATTTAAAATGAAGATTATTATATTTGTTGGTTGTCGTGACAGACAGATTCGTTCTTTGAGCAATCTATTACTTAAACTCCTTTTCATTATCTTGGTTTCTACGGAATTCGTTTGTCACTGCAGCTATTTGACTCTAAAAAGATCTCCCGGTAATTCTAGTTAAAGCTCCTTCAAGATATCTCTTCTTATTTCAAATAAAGACACATTTCCTGTCTTATCATTACCTTTATCTGTTTTATTCATAATGTCAATGAATATAAGTAGTTATAATACCATAATAATAGTCTTACATCTTTTTTTTTATTTGAAGTTACTTAGTACATACTCATATAACTTTTTTTTCTACACCTCTCAGGTTAGCAAGTAGCCAATGTAATAAAAGAATGAATATGTACCTTCGGTACAATATTTATATGGCATATGCAATATTTATATATGTGAGATAAAGAACAAATAAGTCGGGAAAACATAATTAGCAGTACAAATATCATTAAAATTTAAATAATTAAAAAGATTATTATCTTGAAAAAAGGACTTGAAAAATTATTATCAACGAAAATTCTCTGATTCTGGTCGAGCTCGAAAACATTGTTTGTTATATAAATTATAGCGTAATGTAATATTAGGTTATAAAAGGAAAGAAGTATAATAGAAATCCGATGAAAATAGTTTGGTCAATAGAAGAATTTAAAAGCAAAATTATTCTTTACTTTCCTATTATCCGAAACCAATAATAATAATAATAATTACTTTTGATAACTCTCTTTTGTGATTTTAATTATAATATTTTAATAAGTCATTATCTGTGGGGCTAAGTCTTCCTTTGTACTTTTGTTTTATTCTACTGGGTGAAAAAAAATTAAATTACCCGATGATAAGTGGCTTTTGCGAGGATGGTTTTCTTTTGCTACAAGAAGGTCTATAGGAATATGGGAAAAAATCAGAATTTGTTTTGAATGGTTCTATTCTGTTCTGTTCTATTGTATTCTGGTTCTGCAGTACAATTTATTTGTATTTAACTGCCTAAAATAAACACTTTTTAAAAGGAACTATATATGTATATATTTCTGTAAAATTTAAATTTTTCTAGCTGCAAGAATCTTCATTGAAAATCACTGACCTGAGAGCTCAGGATTGCTCTTAAAATGACGCCAGTCTTTTGTTCTCTCACTTGTAATAAAAGCAAAATGAAAATGACTTTCACGAAAAATACAACCCACTAAGTGTACTAGTCAAAAATATTGTTAAACATGAACAGACATAAAGAATGATATATTTATTTTAATACTACACTAACCTTGTATATAATTCACGATCTTGCAGACAGTCTCCCCGTAGAACCAGACCAAAGTAATGGCTTTACTGAGCTGAATCGGCATGCACACCCCCGTCACCAGCAGATCAGCTAGCGATAGGTTCACGAGGAAGATATTCGTAACACTAGAAAAATATATATTCGTTATAGACAATCAGTCCGGGGAATTTCCATAAAAATAGAGATGGGTTCTTAATAGTATTTATAATCCCTACAAGTAAATATTCTAATAGAAAATTATTAACATTATTTACATGCTAAACGGTATTATTATTATTTTATTTTTATTTTTATTTTTTTTTTAAACGGTATTATGTATTATTTACAAAGTCAATATTTTTAATGAGTTATTTATTTTATTTAATATATAAATATTTATTTTTATTATGTTTTGAAGTTTTTTAGAAGTCTTATTATATTAAGTTAATTATTATTAGACATCTACATTGTTTCAGCATTGCTTAAAACAAAAGGGATAAAGAATATTATACGAAACTGTTGCGGTCAAATAAAGAAGTTGTTCTATTAACAGAAAGTAGATGAATGACTTGTCAGTCGCAAAGTAATTAGATGACCTTCATATAAAAATAGTTTTAGGGGTAATAAAAAATACCTACTTAATGGTTTTCATTGAGTATAACTAAGTATAGTATGAATGATTAAATTCACAGTAGGGCTATTTCTACAATTTAACAAATCCCTCGAGTATTTTTAATATTTTGTAACAATTTGGATTGGACTGTTGTATTTGTAATTTAAATTATTAGTTTGTAAAAATTCTTGTGCAATATTGCATTGTGATTTGTTAGTCTTTGTTAGAAGTACGCTTTATCTTTTTATAATTAAGATATACATTTAAACAACTTTATTTATATA
>JAAAKD020000427.1:9638152-9655013 GCA_010014825.2 Danaus melanippus
TTAAAAGTATGTTTATTTACATTTAAAATAAGATTTCTTCATAGAAACATATACACGTATATAAATTTACACTTTTACGGCTGTTGTCCTCGCTATTATTATCTTTACCGTCTTCTAGTTGTGGTTACCTATTTTTTAGAGGTTGTTTAAGAAAACAAACCTGAGATTAGAGTAAACCAAATACTTTAATATAAAGATAATGGGACAAAAACAATACCTTATTTCTAAGTTATGTATACATAATTATAATTAATATACGAACAAAGTATTATTAAGCTTATAAGACTGTGTATGTTTTAATTATGGGACTGAAATTTCCAATGAATGTTATGAAGCTGAATCTACTAATTACAATTTTTAGTTCAACTTTAACGTTAAACTCAAAATTTAATTTAAAACAAGTTTCGAGGCATTAATTAGGAGTTTTTCAGTTACTTTTTTCTGAACCTACCTATGAAAACAAAAATTGTTACTTGTTAGTCTAAATCTCATTTGATGTTAAAGTGTTACTTTAATATGCATATATGTATATTACTTGAACATGGGCTGGCTCGACCGGGGAAGTACCACCCTCTCACAGAAGATCATCGTGAAATATTTTGAATGGTGAGAGAACCGTTTGCGTTGTCCCTTTTCCCATCCTTTCCTTTTCATTCTCCTTCCAACCCTTTCCTTTTCATTCCCTTTCCCATCCTTTCCAACCCCTCTTCCCTATTCAAGGTTAGCAACATATCCGCAAAATTTTCGTTGCGGATGTCCATGGCCAAACGTTTCCTCCCTTTAGCATAAAAAAATAAATAAATGCTATAAAACCAACAACAGCCTTTATAAAAGCTTAGCTTTGGTTTTTAGATATACAATTTCACTTTTGATTTAAGACACAGTAACCATAATGGTTTAAATTTTAACCACATTTGAATCTCTTTAATGATTTTTTATTAATATAAATGAATCTAACACTTTTCACGGTAAGTCTCTAATACTAACGGTACTTAATAGTTATAAAGAGTAACTTCACAATCAAAAAGTTTCGTAATAAGCTGCTAGTAGATGCTATCCAAAATAATAATTCACGATTCACTGAAACTTGTGCATCAATTATACTTCAATCAAAACATGGTCGGACCAACTTTGATCTGGAATTAACTAAAGCTGCAGTCGGGATTCGAGTTTTT
Source organism: Danaus melanippus (assembly GCA_010014825.2). Lineage (NCBI taxonomy): Eukaryota > Metazoa > Arthropoda > Insecta > Lepidoptera > Nymphalidae > Danaus > Danaus melanippus. Next base: position 9,639,328 of record JAAAKD020000427.1, read on the forward strand.
AATTAAATATGGACGATTTTGAAAAGAGATGCTACATATGTATGTATGTCATGGTTTTTCCAATCTACTATATTTACCACTTGCTATATATTTCTTCTTACCCATTTTGGTTTTTCTTTTTTCTCAATAGTTATGCAATCTCCGTGACCAGTAAATGTTTTTTGTCAATTAGCATCACCTCAATCTTAATAACTTATTAAGTACTCGGCATATTTAATGGCTTTTATTCAAATTTTGATTTTCCATTAAATAACTTTGACAAAACTTATTAATTTGACAAAGTTCCATTAAAATATAGATTCCCTACAACTTGAATCTAATGAAGTTTATTATTTGTTGTAAGGACATTTATTCATTATTAAAGTAATAGAACTCCTAAGTTCTTCATTTAATTACTACTTCAACTGACATACAGTACATTAGAAAGTTATTAATGATAGAGAATAACAAAAAGTTTATTCAATGAAGCTCTTGTTTCATTGTTAAAGAAATCTTCGCTTAAATATATATAAAAATAAAACTGTTTATTTGAAATTCAATTTTGCTTCAAGGCAAATTCAGTGCTTTTTAACAGTGAATTATTTGTTGCAAGTTATAACATATTTGCTTTAAATGTCTAAAAATAATCTAGGTTTAGTTATTTTGTCTAAGTTTAAACTGTTTTGTAAGCATTGCACTTTACACGGAGTTTTTTATTTCTATAAAAATCTCTCCTTCTGGTTGTATTGCATGTGGATTATCATCATAGGCTCAAGTATGAGTCTTTGTGCATATCTCAGTCACATGATCTGGATCAAGCTTGTCGCCAATCCAACTTTTACTGTGGTAAATATGTATAATATTTTTAAATATGATCCCTTTAAATGTATTAATGTATCAAGCATAATTCTAATATTAGGTTGAAAATATTTAGTAAATGAAATAATGAATTGTTTTGTGATTTGCGTCTAAAAGCTATAGTGAACCTACAGTTCCTTTAGTGTTGTGTCATTTATAAAGAAATGTGTTGTATGTGTTGCCTAAACTGATGTACAGTGAATTGTTTTGTATCTGAGATAAAAGGATCTGAGAATCAAAGACGTTAAAAGGGTAAATAATACAAAGCATACCATAGTAACACGTTTTATCTCCCTCATTAGCATATCTAAGTAATTGATGTTATGTATTTAGTTTACCAAAAACCTATGCTTATACTAGTGTAAAAAAGTTGTAAATATAAACAACTACATAACTTATTTTCCGTAGGTTGAATCTACACATTACTCAATGGATAACGTAATTTTACCGGCCGTCGCTGTTTGTATTTCGGACATAGATACTGGTCCCAACACGGAAAATATAACCAGGATACTGTTAATTAAAATGATTATTTTTTGTTTTATTTCTTAGTTTTATAGAAGAATTTAAATTAAATAATGTAATCTATAGTAGATTTATTCGCAAGTGAACATTTTAATCTTAAATTTAAAAAACTAAATTGTTATCTTTTATCTAGATACATGTATGAGATGTTTATACATCCTTGATAAAAAAATATGAACATCTTACTTTTAGGAGTCTTCGTGGTTATGGTGAGGATAAAATAAATGATTTTTTCAACAGTTTTAACCACATCAAACATAATAGTTATAATCCAGAGAATTATATCAAAGAAATGCATAACATACTTGAAAGTTTAGGATACACATACGACATTCTCTTGAAAAAGGTACATTGATTTAAATTTTTCTTAGCATTTTCTCTCATTGTGTCGTAGTTTAAAATGGTGATAGCGCCAGATTAGATGATTTTATATGAGTCAAGTGAAATACACTTTAGTATTTAGATTTAAAATAATTTTGTTAAAGAGTGGACTGAATATCACAGTAGATTTAAATATGTCGATGAGTGACAAAATCCGCATGAAATTATATAAAAACTATAAATAGTAACGACTGTGTTCGAAATTATTTGAAATTCAGTATTTAAAATGATGTTTTTGTTTCTAAGAGTACTTCAATAGAGAATCATTAAATAATAAAGTGTATGAAAAATGTCCGGTTCAATAATTATAAATATTCTATAAATATATTAAAAATAATGATTAACAGTTATCGTTGTAGCTCATACGTATCTTATTTTAGTTAAGTAGGCCATGTCACCTTTTGATTCGAGAATGTATGTGGAGATCTAAGGCAGTCGAATGTTCCCGAATGTTTAGAAAGGTATTCACGGTAATGGGATACTGCTGCCAATTTGATGTCAAATATTTCAGGTACAAAAAGACTTTTTTTTTAATAAAACATTTCATTTCCAACCTGGCCAAGAAAGAAAATAGTCAAGTCTATTTTTGATCTTTGATAAAACAAAATAAAAACATATTAATTTTAAGTGGGGTTGTAACAGAATATCTGAGGAACCGTCTTATTTTTGTTAAATTTGGCAAAAACAACTTTTTGGCAATAATATAAAACTTATGTTTTGTAATGTAGAAAATAACCATTACTTGTTAAAAATGGCTCCAGGCTACAAACAAACTTTTATGCTGATTCGTATGAATACATAAAATTCTCCAAGGAAAAATGTTATTTCAAATAAAAGTAGCTAACAAAAGATAAAAAATAATTTTCATCACATAATACTCATTGAATTATTATAACAATTTTATTATTTAATAATTCATGTTAAAAATATTTTTAGGATGCAAGCACATGGTAATGTTAAATTGGAGGCAGGTAAAGAAATATCTGAGGCCTTGGAGATTACTGTGAACACTGAAACAGTATCAACAAAAGGAATTTCTTCTGATAGTGTTCCTAATGTACATGTTTCTCGTACTTAGTCTATAATTTTATATTATTTTACAATATTTTCTTAAATTATATGTAACTATCGTTGATATTTTAGCTTTATGTATATGACTCTCAAAATAAGCTGACTTTTCTGGACAGCTCTATCATGTTAACTGCCAGAGCTTATTTCGATATCACAGTGGCTGTTTGGATCATAGAGTCGTCGGAAGACGTCAGAACTCTTTCTTTGCCAAATAGAAAGTGTTTTCTGATTGAAGTGCGTTTGCCTTTTGTTTGAATAAATTTCAATCGTAATTCATCAATTTCAGTTTTTCACTAATTTTTTTTTCATTTTAGGACACAGAAAATGATTCTAATTCCTATCAAAGTTGCATAACTTTATACTTATTGCAGAAGGTGGTTACACACTGTCGCTGTTTACCATTTAAATACAGCGGTAAATTTGAAGACTAAAATGTTTTACATGCTTTATTATATATTATTGTACATTTTCTTATATTTTTATAGCACGAGAATTAAAGTTGGAAGAATTTCCACCTTGTACATGGGAACGATTAAAATGTATCTACAATATGTTAGGTAAGTCTAAAAACACAGCTTTTTGTCAAAATTTGGGTTCTTTTGTGTTATTATCATTTATTAATTTATAGGGGAATTATATGTAAATAAAGTATTATACCCTTATTTACATATACAATTGTATTCAAAGGTTTGGAAATAAATCGCTGTGAAGTTTTGTTCATGAAATGATTTATTGAAATATGAAAATCATTACTATTATTAATAACGACTGGAAAAATTAATTTATTTTATAAGAATACCATAGATTTCATTTTTGTAGGAAAATAACTAGACTTTCTGTAAATTTTCTCGTATGAAATTAAATGTATTCCTTATTAAATAAATTATACTGTTCAAATTAAAATCTCACGTCGTACGTGATATTTCAGGTACGGTGTAATAAACATATTTTATTGGTATTAACTTTACCATATATATTATAATATTTATCATTTATGGGATGTTGACATCATTAAATTTAATTCCTTATTCTTTTAATACATAACCAAAATAAAAGTCATCTGGCTAATTTGGTCAAAAATCTGACACGTTATATCTGCAGTAGCTGGTTTTAATTCTGGTCATGTTATTGAATTCTGGAATTGTCCTTTTAATACTGATTTTATGATTTATTCCATGAAATTAAAGAGGCACTATGCTTAAACGGTTTCCTCATAACTTCTAATAAACTTAAATCGACGTTGTTGGTAATTTGTTTTTTCAAAAAATTCGTGGGATAGTAAAGATTATATTAGATTGTTAAGGATGGTAAACATTATATTAGAAAGAGTTGTGGTCACTGCTGTAATCAAAATATATTTACCGAAATAAAAATGTAAATTTATGATTTTTTTATTTAATTATAGATAAAGTACAGAGCCATATTAGACATATAATGTCGGAGAAGGAATGTTTTCAAAAATGTGACTTAGTGCAGTACGAGACCAAAACATCTTACTACAACTTGGATAAGAACGACAAGTAAGAAATTTAACTCAATTTTATTGTAATTTCAGCAACCTTAACATGACACTAAAATCTAATTTAAAAATAAATAATTTTATTTATACAATGTACAGTTCTAGTAATTATACTAAGTTATTAAGCACAGCTTACTAAATAAGACTTTATTTTAGTCAGACTCAACATATTTGTCGCGTCGCCGTTCATTTTGCTGACGATACTTGCATCAAGTACCGAAGAGAGGTTCTCTATACTTGGGATCAGATGCTCGGTAACTATATAATATAGGGTACATTTTTTTGTATGAAAGTAATAATCTGTAATAGAATTATGTTTAAATATTTCAACCTTAAACTTAAAACTTCTTACTCAATTTAAGTGTTAGTAATTTTATGTAGTTATCAACTATTTTCTGAATAGATTTGTAAAGTATTAAAGCTTTAATTATTTCGAAGTTCCCTAAAATATATTTTCAGCCAATCTGGGCGCTATCTTCGGTTTGTGCCTCGGGGGATCAATTGTGAGTCTTATTGAGGTACTCTGGTTTTTACTAGAGCTTTTGTTTACAATATTGTACTGGCAGCAAAAAAAAGTGGTACCTTACAATGGCAGGACGAATAAAATATTTACTTTGACGTCAAAACAAACACAAAACCAATTTGAAAGCAAATATCCTTATATCAATTGAATCGGTGGTGGAAAAAGTAGAAACAATTAGAAATAATTAAAAAAATTACAATGTTTATTAAAAGTATCATATAAGTCAATGAGTTATACAACACTAATAGTAGGAGAACATATACGAGAGTAGATAAGCCGATTTTTATTTAAAACTTTCTTCTTTTTACTCTTTCATGAAATAACAGAGAATTGAAAATTTTCGTAAATTTTAATAAACATTACGCGTGTGATTGTGTTTTTGTCATATAAATTAAGATATGACATGATAAGTATATTATGATTTGTATAAAGTTCTTAGTATATTCAATGTGTGAAATAGTGTGATAAAATAAGTTAATAAATAAATATTGTTCAATCTTTCTTGTCTTTCTTTAAAATATCCTATGGCTATAAGATTTCATTTGATTTGTCTAAAAACTATTTTATACTATAATATTTAGCATGTGTCAAATTAGGTTGGTTCCACTAGAACTATCAATGTAAATAATATGGGTTCTACAAAATTTTGTTGTAACTGTTAGAAAGTAACAATGTATATTTGGTTTATATTTTAAAATTAAATTTTTTATCGTCTTCCAAAACGACAAAAATTTAATAATTGAATAGCAGTGGCGTGCACACCATAAATGCAAATAAGCACTGCTTACCCTACCCTTCAAATAAAAAATAAAAGAAAAAAATATGTCATTTCATTCGTGATTTTCTAAAATGTTTAAAACTGCCATCTATCAACTTACAAACTAACATTTTCGATCGGCCGCTGCTAGATGCTAGCGCCGCCTCCTATCCAAAGCAGCCAAATGCGCAACTACTAAGCTAGAGCTTACAACTTAGAGCTTTGAGACTTGAGCTTTGAGCTTTGAGCTTTGAGCTTTGAGATTTGAGATTTGAGATTTGAGATTTAAGCTTTGAGCTTTGATCTTTGAGTCTTGAGCTTTGAGCTTTGAACTTAGAGCTTAGAGCTTAGAGCTTTGAGCTTAGAGCTTAGAGCTTAGAGCTTTGAGCTTTGAGCTTTGAGCTTTGAGCTTTGAGCTTAGAGCTTAGAGCTTAGAGCTGAGAGCTTTGAGCTTTGAGCTTTGAGCTTTGAATTTTGAATTTTGAATGGAGATTACTACGCGTATTTTATTTTTTTAAAACTGCATAATCCCGATGTGTCGGTTACTTTGCAGCCACCGTGATCAAGCCAGACATTTAGAATTGAGAATTGTCGTAGGCGCTTTAAAAAAATAAGATAAGCGTAGCAATCCCAAAAATTAGTTTCATTTAAATGAATACTCCCGAGAATCTAGATCTCATTCTTATCAATGTTTTAAAGGAGGTAATTTGATATTTTTTTGTGACATGTTCTGCTTACCCTACCCCAAATCACTTTGCACGCCCCTGTTGAACAGTGAGTTATTTGTTTAAATAATACTTAAAAATATATTTATTGTATTTGAACTAACTTCTAATTTACTACTGATAGAATTATTAAAAAGTAAGAGTATGACTTAGGTACAAAAGCGGTTCTTCGCCAGTTACGTGTCAAATATATGTTTAGTATACCGTTTAATTGGGATCCGCTTTTAAAATATAATTTGCGAAAATATTTGCTATCATTTAAAAGTTATGCATAAAGTTTATATTTTCAATATATACTTTGTTACAATTAAAAAGTAAATATCTTTGAATATGTAGTGCTGTGGGTTAGACCTATAAAACATCGCTCTTCATGGAGGCAAGTCAGTTGACATTGGAAAGCAACCAGGGACAGATCTTCAATTGAAAACTTGTGTATATAGTGAACTATTTAGAATCAACTCTCGAAGAAATTAAATTGACGAAATATATCAACGAGATGAATATATTTTATTGTATAGCTTTTCCTTACGAAAAGCAATATTTTGTAAAGTTATAACATATATGTACCTACAGTAAACAAAATGTTATTAGATATATTAATGATTTGCTTTATTCCAAATATGTATGTATCTCTCTTTTTTATATATTTTAACTATATACTAACACACGTTTGACTTGGGAGTGAGGTGGTGAAAGTGTTACGAAAAGTGTGATCGGGCGAGGCGAATGAAAGTGAGAGGAAGATATAGGTTAGTGAATATAGCTAGAGTGTTGCGGTTCATGGATCATCATAATCATAGTCATTGTCATCGTCATCATAGTGGCTGGATAAATCGATAGAGGGATGCATGGATGGATGGTATAGATATTGTATTTTAGAAAGAAAATGGATGAATTATGTAAAATTAATCTTAATAAACTAACCTTTTATGTGCACGTAATAACCTTTTATCTACACGTGTATAAAAGGGTGAGATATAAGTAAATGAATATGTTGTTAAACTACCCTGCAATACTTGGATCAGATTAAAGGGCTGAGAAAAGGTTCGTATATTACTGTAGGGGCGAAGAAGAGAGCAGCACATTTTCTTTCTCGCTTCCTTTCGTAGCCAGTACATGAAATATGTATAATACAGTTATTAATATGTACATATATACCTACATGTCTATATTATACATGTATATTCCTATACAAATTATATATAGATGGAGCTAAAGAAGTTTTACTTCAGTCCTGTGGTCTTAACCACACTGATTTGGTTATTTTTTTTTTAAATCAACTTAATAAAACATATGAAACAAAAGTGAAAATCACTAAGTCAAAGTATCACATAACATAAGAGTTTAAATTTTTGATGTAATGAGCCATTGATAAATATTTATCACTAGACATCGGATTATATGTACTATCAAAATTCCAAAATATACATGCAAATATGCACTTAAAATGGGTGGAATATGCATAAAATATGCACAATCAACAATCCATTTAAAATTTTAATTGATTATTTTATAAATTTATCGAAAGATAAGGAAAATAATAAAAATTTAACGTATTATTATTCCAGGTTTTCTTCGGCAAGACTTTATTTTTTATGCTAAAGGGGACTACAGAGCAGACGGTCTACCTGATAGAGGTAGTGCCCTTGCCATTGGGCATTCGTAATATAAGAGATGTTGCGGATGTATCACCACCTTTGATTGATATCAGTGATCACAGATAACTTAATGGAAATTGTATACATTAGGTTTAGAGTATAAGTCGATGTATAGATCCGGGGTACACTGACATAGCGGCCGATGGCTTTCGCAGTGGTTTTACTGAGTAGGGGCCTGCCTTGGCCGAGTCTCATACATCCCTTCCGGTCCCACCAAGACCGGTTGGACGGCTCGTAAAGAGTTTCCCTGCGACATCAAAAAAAAAATAAATAAGTCGATGTATATATCAGGTTCCTGATAATACTTTAAATAACTAGCTGGATATCGATATTCTCATGTTTAATGTCTCCATATACATTCATATATATGGGTATGTATCAAACAGTACACACAAGTAATTTCATTAAATTTATGAAATATCATGTATTGAAGTGAGGCTTTAGAAAAATATATAATTGGACAATATGTATCCATTTTGTCTGGATAGTTATCAGTTTTACAAACACATTTTATGCAAAGACTTACATGCCCGTAGAAAATTTGTCAATTTGTGTACCCACCTATTTAAGACATTCTCTTATTCAGTATGACCATAGCAACTATGCTTAAAGAAAACAAATACTAACTGTTACTTATAAGGAAAACTTTACTAAAACATTTATAATAACAAAATTGTGAATAGTGTTTATTTGTGTTAGAAAGGGTAAAGGTTAAAGGTTACCTTAATTTAAGGTCCTTTAGATATCAATGTAGTGATTAAATTAACATTTAACGAAAACCTTCAATGAATAAACTCGCTAATGTTTACTGTGGGCACATCATACAAGGTCGTTTGATATTACTTGGGTGTATCATTAAATCTTATATAAAGCTGTTCTTATTTTGTGGCAATCTATCTTAAAGATACCGCTGGTAAACATGGTCTCAAATAAAATGATCCGCAACTATATCACTTCAACCCTTTAAGAATGTTTTGAAATACAATTTATCCTTTTGATGTTTCATTCGATTTCCTGAGAACCTCTTCATCAGTTTCTAACTTGATGAACTGAGAACCTGAGAACAATGGTCTATTAATTTAGAAAAAAGAAAGTACGTTGAAATAGTAATAGCATAACAAAAATATGGTTGATTCCAAAAACCTCCTTACTTTTGAAATTAATTAAATAAATTTTAAGTTACTTCATATGATATCACCTAGCCCGGAAAACGGTCTAGGCGATCTACAGAGAAAAATAATTACAAAACTTTAGGACCATTTGGTCTTTTCAGATAAACAATAATTGTATCTTATTTAATAATTATACGATATAATGTTTTGTAACATAGATATGAAAAAAAATGAAATTTGAAAACATACAAACTTCATGGAAGTTCAGATACTTATGTGTGTATAAAGACAAAAAATATATAAATATTATTTTGTGTAGAACTTATATATATATGTATATGCACGTTTTTTAATTTTTGAATTTTGTGAAACGAGACATCTGTCGACATTTTCCGGAACTGAAACGTTAAATAACCAAGTTCCAACTCTAAACGAGTCTTTTGTAACACCAGTAACTTTCTTAGTTTTTTGAATAAAGAAATAATTCTTCAACAATACGATAGATGGCTGTTTTAGAGATTATCTTTATTATACTCGGATGAAGGAATAGCGTTCTTTTATATAAATAAAATAAACTTACCTTAAATATAGTGAGTTGTTTTGAATAACGTAAATAAAAGATTCAAAATATTAAAATATGAAAATGACATTATTTGGTCAAATAAACATATATTCCGGTGGTCCGGCGTATATCCGAGAAGTCTGAGGAAATTATTGAGCATCCGTTTGTTGGTCTTTACTCTAGAATTTATTCTTCTAAAAAAACATATATTATTGAATCGAGTTGAAATATATGAGGAATATTTTCTTAGGTACTCCTTTATATCTTAATATAAGTTTATGATATATGAATAAAGGTTTGTAAAGCTCGTACTCGGCTAAACATAAATCACAATATATTTCATGGCAGTTCGTGATCGTGGTACTATAAAAAATTCACGAGCGAATAGCCTCGCCTGAGAATTATATTTTCTGAATTCGAACATTTAATGTAACTAGCGTTAAAAGTTTATACTTAGCGATAATTCACCAACACAAATAATAAAGAATATTGTGATTATTCACACTTCTACAAATATGCCTAAATATTATTATAAGAGCAAAGTTTCTTTGGTATATATTATAAGTTATATTTTGTACTATTATAAGTGACGTGAAGGAATGTCAATTGAATTACTCTAAATTGCTTTCTGGTCACTTCTTAAATCGTAACTCAAGACCAATTAATCTATTGATGGAAATTCCATTAAAATTAAAGAATTTGACCACGCGCCGCTCATCACATACCGACGGGCTTTGAATAATTAAATCTGAATTGATCGCGATACGAAGGCAATCCCAATATTGGAGACGTGACTTGTTATCTAAAAGCATGGTTTAAATTTATTCCATACTTTTTACTCGGAGAGTGTTCTTTATTGTAAACGATTTATTGAAGCCTAAATTAGAATTTTATAGAAAATGAGTTCTTCGAGGACAAGATCAAACTTCTACCGATCTGCTGCTTATAATAATTTTATATTCTTGTATTGCCACATACAGCCCACATAATTACCCGTCAAAACCGTACTGTCTATACGAGTGATACTATTAGACTTAAAAACTTAACTGCATCATAAACTAGCAATAGAGCATTGATAACAACGCCTCAAATAAATCTTAAGGTGAGTAAAGCGTTATCTGTAAACGTGGAATATTCTTCATAAACTCGGTTGTAAAAGTAGATTTTTATGGTATTGCAATAAAAGCGTTTTGTTTGCGTCTTGATAGACGGCACCTGGCTGATTCTGTGTTTATAAGCGATACAAGAAAGATTTGACGTAGAAGAATTCAAGGGAGAATTATATATTTGTTTTTAATATATAAATAATATTTTTATTTTGTATAATTTGTTAAGAAAACATCCAAAAGATTTTAAATGTTTTTGCAGATTTTGCTTTAATTCTATAGACGAAACCGTTTATATTATGTGTACACCTGTTGCAATCCTAAATATTCGATGCTTATTTTGGTAATAATCCAATGATATCAGCGCTTGTTTTTATTCGAATTCAGTTTATTAAGTTTTTACGTTATAATCAATAAACATTTCACAGTTTAATTAACGCATAAGTAAAGCTTCTCTTAGTAAGGGTAAGAAAAGCAGCGCTTTCTGCATTTTATACTGAAAAGTTGCTAATTTAATAAATTTCATTCTATTTAGAAAATATTGTCATAAAAAGTTAAATCATGTATATAATTAAAACAAGAGTTAAATCTGTTTTAGTGTGGATAGTATTCTCAATAGTAACTAGTTGTTATCTTACTAAACACGTGTCTTTCAAACATTTTTCTATTTTAAATCTACATTATTATGAATGTCTATATCACTGAAGGAAGATTTGAGTTAAAAGACTAAAATCTAACAATATTTATTTTGCAAATCGAAACTAATGCTAAGGTTGCTCTTTTACAAGGATCCCGAGAAAACAAGTTTCTTCTCAAAGTTTACGGATATCAAAAATAAAGGTTAGCTTACATTAACTGTTACATATGAAAATGAAATATTGTTTTTAATATTTTCACAGTTCCAGAATAAAGGTTTCCACATCACTAAAGATTGTATTCACACTGAATTTCAATGGCTCTTATCTGTAGGAAGAGGGACATAAACATCGACGTAAATTGCTGTTATTGTGAAAGTATCGTTTTATCCTCCACTTTATGTGTACAAGCATATAGATTGTAGCAATTTTTACAGCTGATTCATAAACGGTCGCATGTCGGAATATAGACCGCGTTATGTGCCTTGAAGAATTGTACAAACAAGATGGAAATAAAATGAACAATTTAACAGTCTACTGCCAGCATAACATTTTGTAATTGGTAGTAATTTTTAAAACATCATATAAAAGTATTGATAAATTAAAATAATAAAGAGAGTTAATGTATTTATCGAAGCATTTTTATAGTAAAAACTTTAAACACTTTAATGTTACCAAAAAGGCAGTTTTCGGAGTATTCATCTAGTAAATATGTTCATTAGAAGTTTTGTAATAATTATTTAACAAGTTATTAAATCATCTTTATATGACCTAATGTAATTATTCTTTTCAGACAAACTTAACGAATTAATTAATATTACATTGCGAAAACATAAATGGTATTTAAATGTTATATGTATCATATAAATTTTCATTGCATCAAGCGATGTGCGCACGATAAAGTTGCAATGAGAGAACTGACCCGAGAGAAGTTAGCGCTGATCGAGCGGTGAACTTTAAAATTTCTATAAATAAAATAAATTGTGAAATATACACCTGCTTTAACAAAAAGTAAGGAATAGTTTTAAAAGACACGCTTTTATAGCACTATTGTGTGGTATTTAAATGGTTACAAATAGTGCCGTAATCTATTGGTTTTTTAAAGATTAACTTTCACATATCTTTTTTCTGTTTATTTAGAGAAATCAATTCTTCCGGCCAAGGATCATCTAAAGATCGTACACGACTAAGTGCTACATAAATTTGACCAGAAGCAACCAGTCGATAGCCTAGATAAATGACTACATGATCAACTATACAACATTGCATCTTATGGACGGTCAAAGCCCGACTCAGAATTAATGGCAACATTCGTCTCTTAGCAATCCCAAAGCTGTATATTACTAGCGGTGCTAATAAGGATAACGTTAAATTGGTACCAAACGATTCCATCGCCATGATCCTTCAAACATATGCAAAACTTCGAATTTTAATAGACAATTTCGAAATTTACCAAAATTATGCTCGTACATCATTTACATAAATACGTACAAATATATAACCCAAGTTTCAACACATTTTTATATCTAACTTATTCCTACAAAAAATATTCACATAAACAATTGAAATACCTACTTATCTGTCTCCGAACTTTTTTGTTAATGAGGACTAATCTTATGGCCAGCTATACTTGAATTTTGCATTACATTGAAATTTTTGGCATGAGTATTTTATCTTCATGACAGAAGAGTTTTCAAATAACAGGTAGGTGTTATTTTAAAATCGAACTCGAAATATGTATAGCCATTATATCCAATCGCAAAAATCAAATTAAAAAAACGCCAAAAGTTATCGTATTTGTTTTTTATTATACCCCGCCACCATTTTATGTTCCTTTAATATCTCCCATACTTAGGTCGTCTTCAAAGCATTGCCAGTTTGCAATAAAACCATATTTTGTATGTCACTTTTTTTTTACATAATAATTAAAAAAAAACTGTTGTACAGTAAAATGTATACAATTAATATGAAAATAATAAATGTACAAAAAAGGGGAAAATAGGAAGCTGATATAATGAGAATTTTATGGAAGAGAAGCCATTGTCAAGAGCTTGTTGATTGTAGTTTGCTTTCTTAATTAATCAGTTATTGAAATGCAGTAAATTCTTACTTGACCTTTTCATCTTTTCTCTTTGAGTTTTAATTATGACCTAATTTTACCGAATTTAAAGTAATCTAGTTTTTCATCTAAAATTAAATGAGTGGCACTTCAGAAAAAGTAAAATTATTCCTCAAGAAATCTGGCGCGTCACTTAGCCCGATGACATAGTTACGCTCTGGCTTAAAGAAGAGTGCTCCAAGAATTTTTAAATTAAAAGCACCTCTGGATTCCCCTAAGAAAATGAAAAAAAGTTTAAGCTGTCTTATGTATTAAATTTTGTATTATCTCTTACACCTTAAAATGTAACTTTTTAAGATCCTTTGATTAAAAAAACCCAGACCCATATTCTACATCCAGAATTCAGGAGTTTGTATTATAAATATCGTTCAACCTTTCCAAAAATCTATCTTAAAGGTTAATTCTAACGATATTATTTTCACTCACAGATGAAAGCAGTAGTTATGTTGCAGCCCTATTGGATCGTTGGGCTCTAAAGGCAAGTCTTGAGAGGCTGAGTTCAAGAGCGTGACCACTACATGGATTTGTACTCCTTAACATTTTAGGAATTATTTATATCTATAAATAATAAAATCAATTGTTCACAAAATTTTAATCAATATTATAAAAAGGTAATTTTTGTTTGGTTGTAATGAATAGGCTCAAAAAATAGTCGGCCGATTTTAAAATTTCTTTCACCGTTCAAAAGCTACATTATCCATGAGTAACATAAGCAAGGTTTTAGTTTTAAAAAGTATGGTCCCGTAAGATATTTCGGTTATTCAGACACAAGGTATAAAAAATCACTAGAAAAGGTATTTATTTTACCTACGCTGCCTTAACTATAAAAGATAGAACCAAAAAATATTCTAATTAATTGAAGATCTTATAAATATCTAGAGTATAGGCTATATTTATAAAAAAAAATTGATATCCTTAAGAAAATTGCTGCTTTATAACTCGACGTGTAAAATCGAAAACCTATATATGTGTGCGGGACAATACAACAAAATAATGTACTACGAGTTTATAGGTCCCATTAAGATCTAGAAAAATGAACAAAAGGTACCTGGGAATCAAAGTTTAGTCACAATTTCTGCTTTTGTGCTAAAAAAATATTAAATAGTTTGAAGAAAGAAACCATGTTAAATGTGAATCGTTATATAATTGCTTATCCAAATTAAGCATAGCTTATCAATGGTATTTAGTTAAAAGTAGAATACTTTTTTCATCTCAATCTGATATTTCCTTTAGAACTTATGACGAGTATGACAAGCTTAGATTTGTTACCTAATAATTAATTATTTTCCAAAGACTTTTATCAACATAATGGACTTAATAACAAACATTAATATTTCATTGTGAACAAAATTATCATTGAAATCATCAAATAACCTAATTTTAATCCAGATCTAAGAATAGTATTCGTACTAATATCAAAAATGCATAAGTAACTCTGACTTATCTGTGACGTTTTAACGCCTAAATAGCTGAATCGACTTTCATGAATTTTGGTATAGCGATATCTCATATATGACTATTGGAAAAAACCTATGATGCCTTTTATCCTGAATTCCGACAACAAAATAAAGAGAGTGCATGGAACATATGTATGTTTCATGCACTCTCATAATTGTACATGTATATACATACATGGAACCATGAAGTGCAGTTCTTTTTAAATTTTATCCCTATCCCGATGTCAAAACTACAGAGGTGGAATGAGGAGAAATTCTGTATCATTGGCCGTAGTGACAGAAAACCACTCTGATGTTCAGGCGCCGGAGTCGCGGCCAAAACCTAGTAATTAAATAATTATGTAACTGTTATTATTACAAACGAGGTTAACGAAATGACCTTGTCATTTTGAAGACTCTCTTATAGCAGTAGAATTAATTGGTTGTCAAATTTTATATTATTTTAAAATTTTTAGTATTTTGAAAAAGGAGAAAAATACCTGAAACACAAACGGTGCAAATAGGATTTTGAAATACTCGTTTCCCTAAATTTTTTATGTAGACCAGACAAACTGAGCACAGGCCTCTTCTCACATGGAGAAGGTTTGGCATTAATCACCACGCTTGCTCAAGACGGGTTGGTGATTTCAAACTTATAATTTGGAAATTATAAGTCCAGCTTTCCTCACGATGTTTTCCTTTACCGTATGTCAGTGGTGT
>JAAAKD020000427.1:9655113-9675440 GCA_010014825.2 Danaus melanippus
AAGGACTGATAACCGATGGAGCAGACGAGTCCTAGAATGGAGACCGCGACTCGGCTACCGTAAGGTAGGACGCCCCCCTGCCAGGTGGACTGACGACCTGAAAAAGGTCGCTGGAGGGGACTGGATGTGGAAGGCGGAGGACCGGATGATGTGGCGCGAATTGGGAGAGGCCTATGTCCAGCAGTGGACCAAGATTGGCTAATTGATTGATTGATTGAAGACAAACTAAGGTAACTAACTAACTATAACAACTGCGACTATTACTTACCAGAAAAGTGATGAACAGTAAGAAAAACTTCATCATGTAAAAGCAGTAATATTGCATTATGGGCCTGGGGTCTGAAAGCCATAGTTGTTCTGGACCAATGTCCTCCCTTGTTTACATTTTTTTTAATATTTTACTCACCAATACCAGAAATGCCCAATCGTAGTTTATACTATTTGAATTATAAAAAAAAATGATTTCATATAAAACTGAGTTGATGTTAAAATATAATATTTATTATAATATATCTAATGCATTTACTACAAGACTTGATATACCTTTTAATTAAAAAATAAAAATTTACAATATATAAATATCTGAATTACGAGAAATTTAATAATACGATACATTCTGGACTCGGGATTACAGATTTTATTCAAAATATAAGCCGTGGTTAAGAACAGGTGAATTATAATCAGTTAGTTCAGCAGATTTTTTAACTATTTTATTATTTTAATGAAGGGAAACATATTCATCGATGTGTGAAAGGAAGAGTAAACTTTTTATTACTCATGAGTTTTTTACCCGAAAGGCAATGTATATTACAGTGTACTGTTGCTGATGTTTATTCTAATATTCAAGATTTATAATCATGAGTATGAAGACATGTTAAACGTAATTCATATTCACCCGAGTTTCAGGGAACTGATCTACAAGAAATTATTATTAAAAAAATATCTCTACATAAAATGTAGTTAAAATTAATGAAAAGTTATACAACTGTTATTCTACGGGGAGTACGTTTTATTCTGTACAATATATGATGTATTAACAAATCTCACTCATTAAGCCATACATATTCATTTATATTACTAAATTCAAACCTGCAGTAACCTCACAGAAGTGAATTTATATGGGTCGTTTGCTCTCAAAATATACGAGCAGAACTAAATGCTACGCTTAATCCCGAGAGAGAAAGATTTACGACGAAGAAAAACTTTTTTACAGACTTTATTAAAATTATTTAATATATCAATAGTATCGTTACCAATGGAATTAAAATTTGTTACTTTAAAATATTTATCGTTCACTTTTTTTTAGTTTTAAATAAGCTTTCAATTCCAAAAAATAAAAATGTTACTAACTCACACCATCATCCTATCCAACATCTTTGTGACACTGAACATCTAGAAGCCCGAGTTGCAGAATGTAAAACAAACTCTTACTACAAATATCCTGCCCGAGCTTCGCAAGCATCGCAAGAAAAACTTCAAGCCACTCACAATTGAACGATAACCTATAGTAAAAGAGGAGTTACTAACAGAATAAGCAACATCTTGAAGAAGGTTTCTATCAAGACAAGCCACACAAAAGAGCGACCAAATTCTCTAGACCTATTAAGAGTACCATTCCCTTACAACAAGGAGGTGTAAGCAAACTTGATTAAGACTGAGGTTTATTATTCATTGGACAGATAAAAAAGGAGCATCGGTACAAGGGCAAAAAAAAAAAAATGTGTCGGATATTAAAAATAGCCGCGTGTGGAAGTCAGCAGTGTGTGAACACACAATAAACAAACCAGTCACTACATTCGGTTTTATAAAACACAAAACTTCACTCGTTTAGAGATATTAATTAAGATATTTAAGAAATCAAAAAACATTCTACATAAGTTAAATAGAGGAGATGGCTAAAATCAAGACATTAGAACTCGTTGACGGTAGATGACGAATAACAAGACCAACTGACCGACATTTTCATCCCGTCTGCCCGTGATCACAGTATGTTGCAAAGTAACCAAAACGTCTGGTGTATGTTGCCTAAAATAAAAAAAGCCTAGTGTATCTGAAAATATTAGTTTTTTCTAAATGAATACTTGCGAATGTCTGAGATAGCATTAATAGTACTTGTATTTACACTACTGCCTAATGGAGAGACTTGTGCACCAATGAAAACTTCCGGATGATCGTGTTCAGTTACAATTAAAAATTTCGTATAAGCTTATAAAAATCATCAGATAAAATTTAATACTCCTTAAAACGTTACCAAAAACGAAGCAATGTTTTAATTGTCCTAAGAGCAATATTCTATGTTTCTTAACAACAGCATTTTGATATATATATCACATCGACAGAGTTTTATTCCCTTACATGTCAGTTCATGCATTTTTTTCTACAATGTTCTTACAATATCCTAGGTGGGAACAATTTTCAGGTCTTTTTGGGGTTAATTAAAAAAAAAATCACAGAGTTTTTGTAAAGATAAGAAAAATTATCTCTAGAGACAAAACTAATGCATTATATCTAAAACTTTCACAAACATATACATATATGAATAGAACAATTTTTTTTTTTAGCTTTAAGTCAAGTATTTAAAATTTTACCTAATCACGGCTAGCGTAAATGAAAGGTTCTATCAGTGAATATAATTTTTTATCATCCGCATTTTGTATCAGAGTTGATAGATAGAAAACTGTTAATTAACCTATGGTAGCTTGCTGATAGTAAAAATCAAAAATTAAATTATACACGAATTTTAAATTAAACAAATAACATTTTTAAAACGGTTAATTTATTTTTGAAATTAATTTCGTCATTCGAATACACAAACGAACAAACAACATCTCACCTCATACCTAGTACGAGTTTAGACTTTCTCCATTCCGTTGCGGATAAAAGCAATAAAACAGTTTTAAACGACTCGGCAAAAAAAAAACGAACGTGAAAAGTAATCCAATTTATTTACAATTGAAAGTTATGAAATCGTTTTGCTAGTCCAATTATTGTTTTGTTTGTTTTAATTAGCAAATATCTCGTAATGAAGTTAGCTTTTGTACTTGCAACTAATAAAATTAAACTTACCGTAAATTTATGACTGTTTTCATTTTTTTATATATTTGAATATGATGTTTTATAGTTTTTCCAAATATATATACCTATATATATATATTTGGAAAAACTATAAAACATATAGTACTTTGGTATGGTTTGGTATATATGTATATACACATACATATATATATATATAACCATACCAAAGTACTTTACGATAAATCATATGCCATATTCTTTCTTAAAATATACGGAGATTAATAACCAGTACTAAGGTCATCTGTAGAATAACAGAAGAATAGCGCCTGAGATAACTTTTACCCTGTTAAATAAAGACGACAGTTTTATTGAAAGTAGGGCCGTTTTCCTTCTGTAATTTCCTCGGGTCTCCCTTGCTTCTGGTCTAATTTGTGAGAGACAGTGTTGCATGGAGGACTGAACTTCAAATACAGCTCAAATTTATTTTAAAACGCAATTTATATTAATTTTAATTAATTATGTTTATTTTGTTATCAATGCCATCATATTCAAATTAAAAAATCTTTGTTAGATAGAACTAACTAGAAAGATTAGATATAAGAGAACTTATTAAAAGTAAGACAAGCTCTGCATCAGTAATTAGTTTATACTTTCCTACTTGTTCCTTACTAAGGATTGGTTCACATAACATAAACGCAGTAACATAACACTATAATTATATCCTAAACTGAATTCCGCTAACACTTACTACTTACGAATATGCGTAACCGAGATAGAGACATTTTTCGCTTTTGCCACAAAGTTAAAAACTCGTTATTCGCGGGCGAAAAGTTAAGGAAAGTCACCATTGTGTCTGGCGGTGAATTTATCGTTCTGACGAGCTCTGTGATTATTTCTTCACAACAAGCCTTAATTGGAGAGCGTCATTTTGACTTTTGAAATGTTATTGAAATAGGTGACACAAATAACCATGGCATCTTTTCATTGACTTTATAACTTTGACTCTAAAAGAATTTTTAATCACTTCTAATTATTTGTGATGAAATTATAATTTAAATAAAATCAGAAAATATCTGAGAAAATATATTTCATTTATATATGTATATATTAAAAACAACTCAAGTTAATTATAGAGTATTGGATATATATATACCAAATACTCTGATAGTGTTACTTTATTTTTAATCCTTATAATTAAATTAAAAGGATATCTTGGGATTATGTTTGAAAATTTAACTATTTTTTTTTAATTTTTAATAAATTGAATGAACACCTTTACTACCTTAGCGGCCTTGTGATTATTTATGCTCGTGTCAATGAATTTTTCATTCTATATACTCTGATTTTTATATAAATTAAAGTATAAGCCTAAGATTTCTTTAATGTTCATAACATGATCATATTTCCAATGAGATTTTGATAGAAGAAAAGAAGTAAGAAAAGAAAGACGCCTTTACAAGAAAGTTACTAGTTTTGTTAAATATAGTTGTTACAGCTACTTTATACCGATCATCCGTAAGAGAAAAATATTTCCTCAGATGCCAGAACTAAACTATCAACTGCAGTGTTAATGTAGATATAGCGAACATATATAATATATCTGTAAAACTGAATCTTTGTTTTTTGTTGTTCTTTACTATATCAAAATAATAAAACCTTTTCACAATATTCTAAGAAATACATCGGCATACCCAACAATTATTAATTTAAATATCAGGCCCAAAAATCATTATGAAAAGTATTTTAGTTTACTTCTCATATAAATTAATTCGAGTATAAAAGTATGAATTTTATTTTTATATATTTATAAAGTCTTCATAAATAAGAGGGTTATACATAAAGAAATGTATTAATATTAGTAAACAAATAAATTGTATTAACCTACACGAAAAATCTGAGACACTTCCAAGTAACTTCTTAATTACATAAAAATATGGCAGCTTATTAACATTTTTAACAATGAACATCCCCTTCTCTACTATCTTATTCATCCAGTCACAGTTGTCTCGAGGCTTATGGCAGCCATCTAATTAATCCGCAAAAAGTCTCCGAGAAAAGAAAAAAATATCCCTCGAGCGTACTTTATTCACGCGAATAAAACAGCTAGAAACATATGCGAAGAAAAGGCTATCTCATATATAAATAAGTAATACACACATACGTATTGCGTACTGGCTGTGTTATATTTTAGAATGGAATTGGAAGCATCTCTTTCGTTCACGGTTCATCAGAGTGAGAGGGATACATTTTTTGGGAGGATATTCTTTCTGTGGGTCCAGAATAAGTGGTTTAACCCCCTAAGACATATTTTATGGAGAGAGAGCACTCTTTTTGCAATAGGTACCAGAAGGTACGGTACCCAACCCTTCATATTTACGATTAAGTCGTGATCAGAAATATAATATATGAACATGTTTTTTTCCCGATTGGCGTCAGATATTCTAGTGATATGCTCAAAAAATGTTCAGCTCGATTGGTGTTCGTTTATGGTTGTTGAATTTATCGAATGCTCTATACGAAGTGTTACTTAAATTAGGTATCTTCAAACATAAAAGTATATATATTTTTCTGAAGTGCTTTTCATTATGTCATATGTAGACACTTTAGGTTCTTGACGTTTCTTTTACAGCTTCTTTTAGTATAAAAAATAAAAATGCCATGTATGATTTTAATTATGATTTATTAAGGGAATCAGTTTACCATTTTAAAAGTTATTATTATAAAGTTATTAATTTTGTTTAGTTATTTCTGTTAATTAGTCTGAAAAATGAAAACTTTAACCCAATTCGTTAACTACTAAATTAAATTGCAGCTATGAGTTAAGAAGCAAAGCGAGTTTGCAGGTAAGAGAATATGTAAACGTGTTAATGAAGTGAAAACCTGGAAAAGTTTTATGTTACATATTTAAAATAATATAGGGGAGTGAGACTTGAGTTTATAAAAGCAGTCTTTTTCTAGATACGTATTCTTTTATTACCTTGAGTCATGAACATCATTAGCGAAGCCGAGTCTCATTCCTATCGGACAATATGTTACAAAAACTGCTTTAAGTCAATAGCAATATTGTAACTTACTTATATTTCCCTCCATCATAGTTTATCGGCCGGAATATTTTATTTCATGAATTTCTTATTCACGGATGGTATATTTTTCAAACTTTAGAAATCGTTATTATTTATATCATTTATTGTATTTAAAGTATCATTTAAAAACTGACATGATCTTTCGTACGGGCGATTTAAATGGGTCATATTAATGTCAATCTATACACTCCTGTGAAAATAAAAATATAGACTCATATTATAACATTCACACATAAAACTTCATGTGCCATTTCAAAAACCTTCAAGATGAATCTCTGAAAGGAATGTGATATAAAAAGTCCTTAATAACTTTTTGGTTATAACATAAATAACAAAATTAAACAATAATCTAGATAAAAATTTTGTTCTTAAAATATACATATATTTTGGGCTATAATCGTTATTAAAATACTATATAGGAATAAAAGAAACCGACAGCAGTAGGGTAATGTATACGAACATATTAATGAGAATTTATCTTTAGAAGCAATATTACTCCGAATATAATTTCGATTTTTGTAAAAGCCTTTATACGAGATGACGGCGACAGGTCGTAAATCAGTTTGTACAAAAAACTAACTAAAAGTTTGCTTCAAAAATTATAAAAAGAAGGCGAGTTTTATTCAGTTAAAGTTAAAGATGATATAATTAGAGAGTGTGGTTTGTTTTAACTATTCATATTATGAAAATATTTTCTAAAAAATACTACATTAAAGGAGTCAGAATAATAACAAAGATATATTATCATTTAAAATGTTGGTTTGAAAAAAAACATTTTGACAAAGTTTAATATTGCTTATAATATTCACTTTGTAAACAGAGAACATAAAATATAAAAGTTTCTACCGTTAAACCAATGCCAAACCTTTTTTGGTTGCCTTTGATCTCTGCATAATAGAAACAACGAATAAGCACTGTAACAGATGATAAAGCATTGCCACAATTTTCAAATTGTTAACCGCAAGAAAATTGCCTTCTTTAATATATAGCACGCATGGCCAAAAAACCTCGGCTCGGGGTACTTACACTGCGGGCGTGTGTTACGGTTGATAAAATAAATATATCCCTTTTTACAAAACACCCAAATTACGGCTTTTTGAATTTTTATTATAATACCCTTTAGGGATCTACTAGTATTATAAATTTCCAATATAATTGCTGCCTATGTTTCAATTATTTTGTCAGTGCAGAACTACTTTTAATCATATTCGATCTTCAGGAATATAGAATGTAGCTAAAGAACTTAGGGATCCTTTGACGCCATGAATGACATCCAGGTGGGCTCAGCATTATATAAAAGATACTATAAAGTAACACTTTAATTAAGGTTTGTTTTCCTGACTTTCTAACAACAACAATATCACAATATTATCTTGTTAAACATGCTATGATTATATGTATATTAAAATCATGAAATTGAATATTATATATTTAATCTTACCACATACTGAATGTACCTAATTTGTACATTAAATATTTTAATATCAGTAACGAGTAAATGTTGTTTATTTAATGACAGAAAAATATTCAAGTGAGTAGGAAGGTTTTACAATTTTAATATATAATGAATATAATATTCAACGCTTTTTATCAGTTTAACAGTTTGTATTACGATAAAATTTAATACTTGTGATACCTGCAAATCAGCATATACAAATATATATAATCATGGGCTTACCAATCAACATTTGTAACATTAGTAATATACAAGAACAATTTATAACAACGGTAAAGCATTTTGTACGGTTCTGTTTATTAAACTGCATATTGTGTTTTTTTTTTTAAACTTAATATTACAGATTTATTTCAGATAAGTGTATAATGTAACAGTATTCAAATAGAGCACCATCTGCACGACGCCGGCGCAAACTGTTTACGAGCGTCCCGTGGCGCGAATTGCAACTACCTACATGCAGTAAGCATACGATCAATTAATATAAACTGGGATGTTGCATCACTTAAAACTAAATATAAAACTAGAATTATACGTTAATTATAGTGTTTATTTAAATTAAACAATGGTTGCTGGGTTTGTTTATCATAAATGAATAAAGGAAGCACACATTGTGTTTACATAAAAAAAATAATTTCTTTTAATCGTGACGGTTCTCTTAAAATAATTGTACTTTTATTTTGCCAATTTACTAATTATTATACAACCTGAATATAAGTGAGTAGAAAAAACTATTTCCCATCACCTCCTGGGACAATCATAAGGATCGGAAACTCGCAAAATTATTGTTTTAACACTATTTAGTGTAAGTTAATATTTGTTTCGAAATATTCTTCTATTATATTAAAGTCAAGGAAAAATATTTTAAACGTTGAAGTTTTTATATTGATTGGAAATAATAATTTATTTTTTATCATCGCTTAACTAAAACTTTAAATAGTAATAATAAACTTAAATTAATTGGGGTCTTAAATAAATAAAGGCTACCTACTACCAGTAAAGTTATGATGCTGACTTTGAGCTGCCATCACCTGGCTGTAGGCTTCAAGAAAATCAAAGATGTAATATAGAAAATTCAGTCAGTCAGTCAGTCAGTCAGTATTTATATTAAAATTACTAAAATATAATACGTCACATGACTAGATAGATAGATATTTTTTTTCATCATAGTATATCCAAAGTCTATTTGTTGTAAAGAATTTTTAAGAGTTAATAAAATTATTTAAGCACAGTATTCGAAAAGTCACGAGTTTTCAATTAGTATTCAAATACCACCTAAAGAGACCTATGAAAACTAATTAGCGACGACAATACAAAACAAAGGGAACTCTTCCTTTGTGATCTCACGTACAGCACGATTTAACATGAAATGTATGATTTCTGATACGCCGGGGATTATTGAGAAAATTTTAATTAATTACATTTATACCTTAAGCTTTGAAAGTAGTTCAGAATTAATTAAAAATTATTATGAAATGCTATATTTAGTTGCCGTTATTGAATATACGAATAGTTTTTATTTTGTAATGATTTTTGTTATATAATATCAGTTAAAACATAATTTCCGTTTTGTTAAAGGTAAGTAATAAGCGTGATCACTCTAAATGAAATGTGAAAATAATAAAATACAACAATACAGTTGCATTATTCACCATCGTGGTAACAGTAATAAGTAAAAGCTCAAAAAAATGAAAAATTTGGTAGTGCAATCATTATTTCCAATTTGGCGGTACAGTGGGCTGCATATTAAACTTTAAATTGAACGTACACTGCGCCTCGGTGTAAGTCTGCATTAGGAGTCCCCCGAGAAGAATGTTAAACTGAGTTTATACAGTGATGTACAGAGGCGGATAATACCTAGCATGAAAAATAATTCATAGAAATTTAATTTCAAAGAATGGTATTTATTATTGAAGATTTATGATAAATACGACTTTTAAAATAAAAAAGAATAAAAAATTGTGTTCTGAAGTGTTTAAAAAATGTTTGTACCTGATTAAAATAGAATATATGTTCCTATACGTTTATAAGACTTTTGATGATAAGTGAATCCTAGTTCTTTATTTCCCTGAAATTTAAAGAAAAACAAGCTTTTTATTTAATATTATACTGAAACGCTTTTTTGTTCTTACTAAAAACTCACACCAATCTTGAGGGTGGGAACAAAGTATGGCTGCAGTTGTCTGCATAATTCACTTTATTGCTACTGGCTGCAAGATATCCCGTCATAACTCTATTTCAGATACTGTACGTTACATGACAATCCTTTTGGGGATTACACTCTTCATAGTCAAAACGTGGATGAAATTTGCCCTCCGATTTTTTTTTGTCTAGAAATAGATGGTTTTAATACGGCGGCTAACAAGAATAAATTTATTTTCTGTTATAAACAACGTAATTAACTGTCATTCTTGAACTTATCTCCCTATACTTAGGATAAGTTTTTCAAGAGAAATACCGCAATCTGTAGTATGTAGGGATTTTGTTTAAAATTGAAACTGTGGTCTATAATAAAGAGATTATGATGGAACTAATGTAAATATTAACTAGCAACTATAGCAAAAGGGAAGAACTCAAAAATTCCATTTATTTTTCCACATTATTAGTTTCCTGCGGTTTGTGTTCTGTTAAGAAATTAATTTTTTTTTTTACTCATAATAATTTTCTGAAGTTATTTTGTCTCAAATTTCATGTATTCGTCGTTTCGTTTATTAATAAAATATAATACACGTAACAATCATATTTTTAGAGAAAATGTGTTTTACTTACAATAAAATAAATCCTCATCTAATACCTGTCTCACGAACAAATTTGGTTCTAGATTTTTTTATGATCATTTCTAATAAAAAAAATATCATTATGTTATGAACATTACTTTTAACATTGAAAAGATTTTGGTTGGTAAAGTTATAATGAAATATATTCATTATTATTTCACTCAAAGAATACATTAATGAAAAAAGAAGACTTGAAATTTATTATGTATCTATTACGCTGAACAATAAATGTGGTAGCACGAAAGCAAATACTTAAAATTCATAAACATTTTCACCTCAAAATTATATATTCAATGTTTTACAAAAAGAAACCAAATATTAACAAATCTTTGAAAACAGTCTTTATCGTAACATTACCGCGGAACGGAAAATATTAAAAATAAAATGGCGATAGCTGTATAGAATTTTAGGTGTGATGCAAATAACAAGTAACTTTGATAAGAGGGCTGGTGGTCGTAAAAAATGAATTATGCTGAGTGTTGTTTGTAACACTTTATATCTGTGTTTTGAAAGGGATTATTGAATGTTTTTTTATAGCTTTCTGTCATGGAAACTATGATCTTTACTATTTTACAATATAATTTTCAATGTCAAATAATCATAATGTATGTTAAAATTATACTGTAAATCATCTAACTTTCGACTACTGATTAATTAAGGTAGCTTCTTGTTTTTAAAATTATCAGCATCATCAAAACTTTAGGGTTGCTAACTTCTACTGACATCCAATACCGTCACAAGAGCTACCCCATCGTTTTTATTTCCAGGGGGAAATCATGCTTACATCTCAGCCTTTAAGGGACTCTGTTAAGACTTGACAGCCTATTTTTAAAGTTGAAGTGCATTTAATCAAATACAACTCTAGAACAATAAAGACAATTAAATGTTTCAGTGTCTCTCTAATTTGAAATGTATATAAAAATATTGATTTCCAAATTCATCGACACCATCAGAATAGCGTTGTGGCATTAATAATGTTCATGAAGTTTAAGGTTCGAAACCTGATCGTGTCTACGACAATCCATTGTATATTTTGTATTAAAAATGTAATTACCGTATTCAGCTCAAAAATTTCTTAGTGTAAGGTACATAATAATAGCAAGTGTGTAAACTTAATTTTTAAATATACTGAGAGAATACATACAACGGCAACAACTGTCGTTTCTTTATCACTATTATATAGGAATACTTCATCTGTTTACAAAACTAATATACAATACTTATATATATACGATACTTATTACTTCAATATGAATTGAATGTACACGTTCAAAGACAATTCTCTTAATGATGACAATGGAAAACTTTAACACTAATTAGGCATCTAAACTTCAAAGTCTACTGATTTGAAAAAAAGCAGCATTTATTACCAGGTACACAAGGTCGATGTTGTTACACGTTGTTGTGATATCATAATGATACAGGATGCCTCTCCATATAATCCTATTCCACGATATAGTTCCATACGAAGCATTCAATTTGCTGCTGGTCGATAGACAATAGGACGTTCTCATTATATAGTAGTATCGATCAGCAAAGTTACCGTTCGCATCAAACTCCCAGCTTTACTAAATTAGGAATACGCAAAAAGTTTTTCAATACATTTGATCCTTTTAGAGGCTTAGGTATTAGAAACAATCAAGAAATTTATTTATTATTAAATAAGCTTCAATGTAAAAGCGTTCTTCTCTTTAGGTATACTAATTATATACTCTTATATACTCGAATATGAAAATTCTTTTGATTTTGTACAAGTACCAAACACATAATTTTATATCATCTAACTACATATAGTGTGTCGGTAACGAATACAAATTAAATGTAAATGTTTAATAATTCCTTTTTATTTTCAGTTCAATTTCGCGGGCAACTTTCAAAGCTAAAACATTTGCAGCATAAGAACGTCTCAATCTACTAGTGCATGGAAAGTTTAAAACCTTATGATATGTCACGCGAAAATCGCGCTTAATTACCACAACTTAAGGGTACTAGTCACAAATGTTTCTGTGTGAATCGAAGCTGCGAGTACAGAGCTCTTGTGTTATGGTGTGTGGTGTAATAATCCGTCCGGGGTTTTTATTAAGAATATTATCTATTAAAACATGAATTCTGCCTAAAAATTAATACAACAATTATGATATAATATCTTACCAAGCTTGTAATAACATTTCCAAAGTATTTTATTAAAAAAAAACATCTCAGTGATAAGTAATAAAAATTAGAAGTATATTTTACTATATTTTATTATATTTTACTGAATTATGCAATTTTCTTTTCAATTGTACCACAAAATTATGTTGGAAAAGGGAGGTTTCCTTGAGAGGTCCCCGTGGAAATTTTAAGTCTGCATTTATGTCAGTTTATTTTTCAAGTGTTGGGTAATTTTAGTGTTGTTAGTTTTTATGAGAGTTATGAAATAAGTAGATTATTGTTGTGTTATAATACTGCTCTTGTGTATTCTCACTTAATAATTATATTTCATGTTGGTTCATTATGTACGAATGTATATCCCGTATTTAAGTCATTACAATTTGAATTTCGAATGAAAATTTGACTTTTAAAATATTATGATGAAAATTTTCAGGAAATTGTGTTCATATAGGTTAATTTATATACTTTTTATTATGGTTAAGAATAAATTTTACTCTCAAAAGGTCTTGCGTGGTTTATTTCAACGTTTTATTGAAAGATTTGGCATATACTTTTAACACTCCTAGTTCCTGAATGTATAAATGCAAATGCACAATTTTATGTCGTTCTCATTCTTAAAGTAAAAAGTTATACTATGTTTTATTAATTAAGAGATAAGTAAAACAAAAATTTAAAAAGGTTCTAATATGGGACCGTTACGTGACAATTTATATGTAAATTTATTTCATTTTTTTAGGAGAATACATAATTTAAAATGTATATAGCATCGGTACGTTTACATTTATATAATTATATATATCCTTTACCTCACTTTATATCTACCAAATAAGAAAAATGATTGTTATATGATCTTATTCTTTTCTTATGCTGATTGATCGTTTGTTACTCGGTGGGCAATTTGATACCTTAAACTTATTTAAAACTTAAAATTTTTTTCACTTTGTTTTTTTTAGGTATAATCAAGATGCTTACAAAATTATCTTATTTATGTTATATTCTGCCTCTTCACACTCCAGATAGTGTTACGGTATGTATATAGTGAATGGCAATACGATGCATACATGCACTATATTTACTACATATGCGATACATGCTGCTACGACAATTTTCGAATAAAATGGAATAGGTTAAGCAAATTTTTATATTCACCACAGATCCCTACATGTTAGATATTTTAGAGGGATCGACCTTCGCATCTCAATTGAGCAGCAAGTAGAAGCCTGAATTATTCTGCTCGCTGCATCTCTGTGGTATCTATCGGAATAAATTTAAAGTTCCCGAGCACTTAGCGATAGGATAATGTTGGCTTTTTAAAGTCTGATGGATTTCGAAATCAGTTTAAGGTGATTTCAGTCAGTCACCAAAAGTAACAAGAGCAGTTAAAAATTTCTTTTCTAATTACTTTTTCCAAAAAATTAAGTAAGTTTGGTTTAATTTTTCAAGAATTATACAGTCATTCGTTTAATAAACCTTCACAGTTCAAGTTAATGTCATCAAGGTGTTATCATCATTCTTCAATGTCATTTTCTTATAGAAATTCATTTTATAATATTCTAGATTTATGATCCATCGTATTACAACACACTTGACTCGATTATTTAACTTGATTTTAAGGCGCTAACAACTTAGATACGGCTAAATATGTTATGACTTTGATTACTTAACTAACATTTTTGTTTAACATATTTCATAAATACCACGTTATGAAAAATACCACCTTATAAATCCTGAATGATGATAAATGTTCACGAGCCTTAGGCGAAGAAAAAAATCAAAATAGGATGCCATGCGATGATGTTATAATATCAAATTATGTTACATCATAATCCTCAAAAATATTAGAACAGTGAGTTTCACAGCTAAAGAGGTCGAGGAGCTTAAAGTTATAAATGAATGAAATGTAAAAGACTTGGAAATGATCAATCAACGTCTCAGATAAAATGACAACGTGTCGCTGGCATTAAATTTATTATTGTCTTAGGTGAACTGAAGTGTAGAGTTTTTACATGGTGATTTATTAAACGGATTGAAAATGTGAACGTTTTATATGCAGACGTCGTTCCTGTACATGTATTGATAGGGCGTACTACCAAGGAATTCGTTATGTAAACTAAAACATGATGTTGGGGAATGATGCTTAATAACGAATTTGTTTTAAGGATGATTCGTTGATACAATCATTCTTATTTTGAAACGTGTTCAAGCTTCATTTGTATTATATATGTATTATAGAGTAACATACTTCTTAAGCGTGATAAGTCAACGATTCCAATCGCTATAATTTCAAACAAAATAGTTTGGATAGAAATGAAACTCATTTGCTCAACTTGCATAAGCTTACGTTTTCTCATTAAAAAGAACATAATTGCGCCAATATTAACTCTCATGTTCAAGCGAGACGTCGAAATGAAACGAGTTTTGGGTGTTTTTTAAAAACACAAAGTGAACACGTACGTGCTGAAGTGGTCTGGATGTTCCACTAGTGTTTTGTACTAACAATTCCATGTATGCAGTTTCAAGCCAACTACTGCAATTTGGTGACCTATAAATGGCCTGCTTGGTAATTATTGCTTACTTAAAACAAAGAGAGTAATTGACTAATTAATATATTGTTAGTAGATTTTATAAACGGTTTTCTACTTCTATAAATAGTTTTTGAATTTGAAACATTTTCCGTCCTATCTACAGACTACCGCTTTTTAAAAAATTGCCATCTATACTACTTTTTTTCTTCCCGCGATGAGTGGTTTTATATATAAATAAAATTCAGTTTTCATTATTTTATTAATGTTTAAGTTATAAGAATATACGTTCCAGGCATCTCACTTTTATGCTTGTTTAAATAATAATTTTACGCCTTTACAAAAAAGGATTAGATATGTTTACTCTGTTTTTATTCATGATTACTTTATGATTAAAAAAAACTCAACGTACTATATATAAATTTATTACTTAGTAAGTATTACTTTTCTTGCATTTTTAAGGATATATGAATATATTTGTGTGAGATAGATACATAATTTCTATAATTTCCTTTTTAGAGTGTAAAAGTTATAGCGAAAGAAGCTTACGAAATGAAAAAAAAATCATTCCATAATATAACACAGGTGACTATTTTTCTAAGATCTATTTTTTTTAAAACAAATTTCATTTCTTATTTAATTTTTTTGTAATTGTTGAATTTTTGTAGCTCTGATTACTATGCAGTTAACATATTAGGCTTTTCATAAAATACTTCTTTATAATATGTAGGATTCTTTTTCATGTACAATAGATAAAGAATGTAAAATATTCCTTTTTAACACAATAGTCTTTATATACATATGTATCACCAATTACGTACTTCACTTTCTTAATAACTAAGTCTCATAAAAAATCACGTAAAATTATCAATCTTATCAAGATAACATTAGTTATATTAATGCTCTTGTAAGGTTACAATGTTTCAATTGTAGTAAATAATTAAATTTGAGATAAAAAGACATTGTTCTTGATAAATACAATATAGAGTGGATAAGGTAACTGAAATAAATATTGTACTTAACAAAATAACTTGAAAAAAAAATGAAGTGGAGGAAAAAAGTGTTCTTTATAACATTTATCGCCATCAACATAGTTGATGAACCAGCTCTGGAAGTGACAATCGAACAAGGAACTTTAATCGGGAAAACTAGTAGTGACCGATCGTATTTTGAATATCTTGGCATACCTTATGCAAATGTAAACAATAGCACGCGGTTTAGGGTAGGTATTTAATACAGGTCTGAATAATATATTATGTATAATAATATAATAATAATAATAATAATAAACACTGAGGGTTACATTTAAAATTACTCAACCTTTCAACACAAACTATAATTTTAAAATTACTTATGCATAATATAAGCTACAAACAGATAGACACACATAAAAACCCAAAAAGATAAGCCATTAGTATCCGATTCCCAGGGGTTGATCTTTTTTTCATCTGAGGATAATTATTTTTGTCACTCTTCTTGAATCTGGGTCGTTTCTTCTAATAGGGTATTTAGGATACTGGCGCTTATTGTTTTCTTTCGCTGTTAGTCGTTGTTTTGTTGTTTGGGGTGGGTATAGGATGGTAGATAAGGAGTATAATGGGGGAGGGGGTTCCTGGGGGGGGATACCGGGGAATTCAATAGTAGGGAGTAGTTTTGCGGACGACTCAATGTCTTCGCGTCCGGGGTCGGAGTTGGGAGCCAAGCGCCTCTTTTCGGAGGTGTCTGGCTCCGACACCGAGACTGGGGGTAGGGGCTTTCGGGTGCCGAACCCCGTTGGAGCGCGAGGCCGCGGTCGCGCCTTGACCAGGGCCCGAAAATTTTTAAGAGAGAGGGGGGAAGAGGAGTCGGAGGAGTTCGACTCCTGTATGGAGAGGAAGCTGGCAAAGGAAAAAGACGGGGGGAAGAAGAAGGTGAGGGAGGTCCCGCTAAGCTGGGGACGATAGGAGCCGATGCCAATATGGTTGAGGCCGAAAAAATCCTCAACGTCATACGGGACCTCGTAGGGAAGAGTACCAACCTGAAAGGGGGGTACTCTTCTAAAATTGTGAAGGCCGCCGCCTTCTTGAGGGAGGCATTGGACGTGATGGTGATACGCACGGAGGCAGAGGAGACCCGTCGTCTCAGAGCCGACAATGGTCGGCTTCAAAGAGAAATTGCGGGTCTCGAAGAGGAGGTGCGTGCTCACAAGTGGCCTCGGATGGCCCAATCAGCCGGGACCAGTTCGAAGCGCTGAAGGCCAACATCGCCAGGTTGGTGGGCAACCTGGTCGATGGGCGGCTGGCCGCGCTCTAGTCCCGGCTGCCAGTAGAAGAGGTCACACGCCCCCCACTGGCGGGTGACAAATCGGCCGCTGCAGTTGCCGCCAAGAAGGTGATTCGCCAGGCGGCCCTGCAAAGAGAGGCCGGAAAGACGGCTGCCTCACCGATGCCAGTGGCGCCGGTTTTATCAGAGGAGGATTTCCCTTCCCTCCCTGCGCCTTCCAAAGGGAAGGCCAAGAGGTCCAAGGGAGGGAAGGAGGTAGCCTGGACCGCGTTCGGTCCTTTCAACGTTGTCGGAAGGACCGAGGCGGTAGCAGCCGGGGCTAGGGCCGTTGCGGCGGGATGGACGGAGGTGGTCCGCTGCAAAGCCCCTAAGAAGAAGGAAGTGGTGCCGGTGCCCCAGGCTCAGGCACCACATCAAAAGAAGAAAGCGGGCCCTAAGGAGGTCCCCAAGAAAGTAGCGCTCCCGCGCTCCCACGCCGTAATGCTTAAATTACGGCTTGAGGCAGCGGAAATAGGGGCGACCTACTTGTTGGTCCTCCTCAGGGCCAAGAGGGAGGTTGACAAGAAGGAGCTGGGCATCGGACCCCTAAAAATTCGTTCGACGGCAACAGGGGCCCGCATCATCGAGGTGCCCGGCTCCACTAGTGCGAACAAAACTGAAGCTTTGGTTGCAAAGCTGAAGTCCGTACTAGCTGAGGAGGTGGAGGTGTCGAGGCCCGTGAAGTTCATGGATCTGAGAGTCACGGGCCTCAACGATGCGACGACCGCGGACCGACTAGCAGCCACGGTCGCGCAGGAAGGGGGCTGCACCGAGGCCCAGGTCAGAGTGCGCAACGTGCTACCTGGTCCTCGTGGTACAGGCTCTGCCCTGCTGGAGGTGCCGGGTGTGGAGGCCAAAAAGTTGTTGTAGCTGGGCAATATATCGGTGTGGTGGAGCCAGGTGCGGCTATCGTACATGGAGGCACGACCCAAGCACTGCTTCGAGTGCTTGGGAATGGGGCACGTTGCGGCCGCGTGCCCCAGTCCAAAAGACCGCAGCGGCCTATGCTACCGCTTCGGCAAGGAGGGCCACAGATTAGCTCAGTGCTCCGCGTCACCGCGCTGCGCTGTGTGCGCGGACGCGAGCAAGCCGGCGGATCACGTGATGGGGGGCCATTGGTGCCGTCCCCCATCCACCCGTGGGAAACTCCGCGCCCAATCGAAAAGGGCGGGGATTTCGAGGCAGGCGTCAGGAGCTGAGATGTTCGAATAATGGCCGAACATCTCAGGTTCCTTCAGACCAACGGCAACCACTGCGCCGGGGCTCAGGATCTCTTCCTGCAGTCCTTGGTGGAGTGGGCCGTGGACGTGGCGTTCATATCGGAGCCGGACTATGTCCCTGCCCAACCTCATTGGGAGGGAGACACGGACGGCTCCGTAGCGATCGTCACGTGGCCGGGCACCGTGCCCCCTCCTCGCAGTCAGAGCGAGGGGCCACGGGTATGTGGCGGCGGTTCGAGGGGAGATTGCCATAGTCAGGGTATATTTCTCCCTGAACCGCGACCTGCCGGCCTTCGAGAGATTTCTCGACTCTCTCGAGCCGGTGGTAGGGCAGCTAGCGCCAGGTGTTTGTGATGGGGGACCTCAACGCCAAGTTCACGGCGTGGGGAAACCCCCGCACAACACCGAAAGGGAGGGAGCTGGAGGCGTGCGCGCCGACTGCCGGACTGTCCCTTCTCAACACGGGGACAGTCCATTCGTCTCGTTCGCCACTCCGACTATCGCACGCAGAGTGGAGGGATGGAGGGTTGAGGCAGGGGTGGAGACGCTCTTGGACCACCTCTATATAGGGTTGGAGGTATCTTCCACTCCTGTCGTCTCCGGAATCTCCCGGAGAGTGCGGAGTTGGGGGTGGATGATGGGGGTAGTCGCTTTGGAGACGTTCTCCAAAACATCTGCAGAGCGGCGATACCCCCCGTAGGACGTCCTCCTCCGCGAGGAGCGGTGTACTGGTGGTCGGAGAATATCTCCGACCTCCGGGTCGCCTGCAACGGGGCCAGGAGGGCATACACCCGGAGCAGGCGACGCCGCCCCCAGGACGAAGAGCCAGATGGCCGGCTGTACAGGATCTACGTGGCGGAGAGATTGATCCTGCAGGAGGCCATCTGCCGGGCCAAGGAGGCAGTCTGGCTGGAGCTGGTGGAGGGTCTCGATCGAGACCCTTGGGGCCGACCGAACAAGTGGGCGCGGAAGAAACTCTGCGCCCTGTCGGCCCCCATCACGGAGGTGCTCCAGCCGGCTGGTCGGAAGGGGATCGTCGGTGAAGTGTTCCCCGATGCTCCTACGGGATTCACTCCCCCCAGAATGGTCCGGCCGACGCTGGAAGAGGGCGACCGCGTTCCGCCCACCGTCACGGAGTATGAAATGGAGGCGATTCTGTCTCGCCTCCAGAGTAAGAAGAGCGTACCGGGACCGGACGGGGTGCACGAGAGAGTTCTGGCTCTTTCCCTGGTGCACCTCGGGGGAGCCCTCAGGGAGCTGTTCGACCTCTGTCTGAGGTCTGGGCAGTTCCCGAGGGTCTCGAAGGAAGGCCGCCTTTCCCTTCTTCCAAAAGGCAGCCGGCCTCCGCACTCGGCCTCGGCGGTGCGACCGGTGGTTGTGCTGAACGAGGCGGGGAAGGCTCTGGAGAGAATTATGGCCACCCGTCTCGTTCGGCACCTGGAGGAAGAGTCGGGCCCGGGACTTTCAGAGTCCTAGTTCGGGTTCCGAGCCCATTGGTCGACCGTCGATGCCCTCAAGTGCCTGAGGGCGGTGACGGAAGAGGCGGATCGCAGAGGAGATGTAAACGTACAACGGCAGCGCTTCGTCCAGTCCTAGAGCGTTGGATGAGGCGGAAACGCAAACCCCTCACTTACCGTCTGACGCAGGTTTTCACCGGGCACGGGTGCTTCGGTGACTGCTTGTGTCGGACGGCCAGGAGAGAGCCGGGAGTAGGCTGCCATGAGTGCGGCGCTGCGGTGGACTCGGCCCAGCACACCCTCGAGGTGTGCCCGAGATGGGCTGCGCAGCGCCAAGACCTTGTGGTG
>JAAAKD020000427.1:9740617-9756878 GCA_010014825.2 Danaus melanippus
TTTATACTCGTCCGTCCGCGTAATTTTCATAAAAAGGGGTAGAGAGTTTTTACTTTATGTTTTACTACATAAGACAAACGACTTGTGAAATCTTTGTATTTTATATTTTTCATTAATTTGAGATAATAAAAAAAAAAACACGTTTCTTATTTCACTTTGAAATCGATAAAAAATAAAAGTTAAATAATGGTTATTCTTTTTAATAGCAACCATTTGTAAACATTTATACATACATATGTAAGCATTCCTGATTAAAATAATAAAAAAATCTAATTCCCTGTCTATTTTAATATTACTCGTATACTTAATCTGTTTGGTTTAAATTTTATTAAATTAAACTACGTTTTAAATAACTTCAACATAAAGTGAGTGAGTGAGTTACCAGATGAATATGATATTTTAGCCAATTTCAGATAAATATTTTTGTTTATACCTCCTCTTTGATATTTTATATTGTAGAACTTATTTTTTTACTAGAATAGAAAAATAAAACAGAAACAAAAAGCAATCACTAAAAGAGAAAAATGTGAAAATAGCAACGCACACAAATATGGAAAAAGAGTTGTTGTTTAATAAAACATAAGTGAGCGTATATTTAAAATGTGATGAAAAACATGTTCCGGATAGTAATTACCCTACTAAATTAGGTATTGTTATGAAAAGTAACGAAATGGATCCCCCTCCGCGTTGTTGACGGAGCTCGGAATATAAAAGCTTAAGTCGGGCATTTTATTTTGCTCAATAATAAATCGTTATTATCGATGCATAAATATGAACAAGATCATCTTTCTTTTGTTTTTATATAAGATATAATTATAATGCTCCAAAAAATATCTATAATGTGTTGGAACAATTTTATTGTAAGATATTTATTGGTACTTTATAGTTCTACGAGCTCTTGAGAGGAAGCGGGCAGTGTTACTGATCCATTTTCAAACTTATTTTAGACAAAGAAAACAAATTTAATAACTTGCAATGTATAGAAAAAGAATTTCAAATGGAAATAACTTCGTTTTTAAATCATTGAAACTTTTGGCCATTAACTGCTTGAAAATAAAACGGTTGGTTTCATTATTTTAATTGTTGAAATAAGGCCTAAATTACAATTAAAAATATATATTTCCTTCTAAAAGGTGTAACTTTTTCTGTGACGTTTTATGTTGAGGTAATTTAAAGTAAAATAAATAAATTTTTCAAGTTTTTTAAATTAAATGTTGTAAATAAAAAAACAATATAAATAAAATGGCATATTACGATAAGACTCTGTAGGTTCAACAGAATAAGGAGCATTCTACTAACTTCGCCTTACTTAAGTCGCAAGTGATACTGACTCATATTAGATGTTACTCAAAAATGTTTTGGGTTTAAACTTGACATTTAGCTTTATTTTAAAACTAAGCTTAATATTAAAAGAAAAAAAATGTTAAGTAATTTTGAATAAACTAAAGAACATAAAAATTACAACTAGTACGTTATTGCGAGCTACTTTAAATGATACTAACTTTTGTTTCACTAATTTTATTCGATATTCCTTTTAGAATTGTTGCGTTGATAATAAATACAACATTAACATAATAAACGCAATCAGCATCCATTGTTGGTATTAATTAGAATCAGAACAGAAAGTCCTACATAAAAGTATAACAGTAATAAATTATTTTACTTTTTTAAGAAGGAATACTATTAAAGTGGTAGAATATTTTAAAACTATAGTCCTACACTATTAAACAAAGTGAATAAAATAAGATTTGCCAAAACATACCTACATACCTAATTAAGTTTCGAGTTAGTTTTGTTTCAAATCACCATAAACATATCTAGTCGTTTTAGAACATAATGTAGGCAACTATTAATATTTGACGTATTTACATAGTATGTTTTATTGAAATGATCGTCTCTTACCAATATTACAAAATATAAAATACAATGACTCTCAATTGGTATAATGATAATAAAATGTATATAAAATTTTCTTTACCTAAGGAAAGATTTCACTTGTTCTATTTTACATACAAGTTGTTAAAATGAAATGACGGAGTGTATCATGATGATAGAAAGTTTTATAACTATATCAGTAACATAATACGTTTGTAAACATTTTAGTATTTCAATAGTATTATAAATAAATTTATTTCGTTAAATATGTAAGAAAATTGCCACAACAGGAAAATTGTGAAACTTCCGAAATTGTACATTTAACTGAATCTATGTTTTTTTTTTTAATTTATTTGCTTTAATAATAATCTGCATTGAAAAAACAATAATTTTTGCGATGTTATATTTTAAGAAGGTCATAGAATGAATTATCCTTAACGAAATATACATTACATTGGATATTTAGCCGATTTGTTGAAAATGAAAAATATAATTTCAGGAAAGTCATTATTATAAAATACCATTATTTCTTAAAATTACTCCGAAAGTGAAACGAACATTGAATGAAAATCTAATAAAACGAAGAGACTAGTGGGTGAAATGAAATATCGTTGACACGAAGCAGAATAGCCGGCACTTTCAGAGACTGTATATTTTATAGAGAAAATTGCGTCGAGACTCAGACTCCAAACTTTAATATTATTTAAACTAGACGATCGGAACAATTATTTTTTAAAATAATTTTCATTTTCTTTCTTTTGGTTATTCAAAAATTTTAATTAATGTGAATTACTTTATATAATTTTTAGTCTTAACTACGTTTTTAAATTTGAATGGAACTTTCAATGTATATCACGATAGCTTATATATTGTTTTAAAACTTTCCTAATTCTCATTAAGTTGTATGTATAAACATATCAAATGTTTTCAAAATTCGATTTCGTGACCATTTATGACTCGTACAAGTGATGCAGAGTTTGTGTTTATATGTTTTTGTTAATTAATTGTAGAAAACCATCTGAAATTACTTTAAATTAAATTATATTTTCAAAAAGCTTTAGTGTTAAGAAATATCAAATGGTTTCTTTTATTCGACAGATGTGTAAAATGGTGTGTCTATAAATTAAACAAAAATGGAGCTGTGTAACTTGCACTTGTATGGATATATTTATATTCATAAGTCTCAAATACAGTTTCGGTTTTGTAAAAATATAATTAGTCAATGCATAAAATGAATCAGCAGCCTCTAATTGTCATTTCATTACACCGTTATCTTATCAACATTGTCTTTTTTGTTCTTTTCATTGCCCCGACGTAACTCGTACTAATTCTTTAATATCGAAGAACAGCAAAAATGAAATATCATCTCAATGTAGAAACCCGTTTTATATTTCAAAAGGACAGTTGACTGGCTTCAAAATGAACAATTATTATTGGCCATGTCCAGCTTTCAGGCTTATAAAAGCATTTCTGTAATGTTCTGAAATAGCAGACATTTTATCTCTTAGCTCAAGGCTTTGTTATCATTTGCTATTTATTGCTCAAGTTTCGGTAGACTGTTCTTATTAACAAGTCATAAGGCGTATGTTTAAGTATTTGAAGAAATATTAGATCAAAAACGTAAGTAACATCATTATAAAAAGCAAATAATTGCATTAATTTCCTTGAAAGAGAAAATGTTTTGGATACAATAGTGTAATAAAAGGTCGACGCCGAGCGTTATTCATGAGAGTGATTAAGGCAAATTAGGAACTTTAATAGTGACTTAATTTATTACAATAAAATCATGGTAGTTAGCAATATTATTTATTACGTTATATTTTCAGCTACCTTTATTATTTATTTGAAAAATGTGTCAATATAATTTCGTAGAATTACGTTTTTGCATTAGAGAATGTCAAATATATAATTGAATCGAAAATATGGAATAGACATTCATCGACAGTTCCAAGAACAACCTACAAACTCCAGAATATATCGGTCTATTTGCTTTACCAATTTAAGATTTTTTTACAATTTCATTATTCTCTGTAACGATGTTGCATGCAAACAAATATTTTTTACATAACAATTAAAACTAAGCTAAGCGAATGGACCACCTTCCTCACACTTATTCATAAAGAATTGCTAATGTAATTCCGTCATGTAATAAGGGAAGGAGTATTTGTAATATAAATTCAAACTGAAAATTTGCTTAAGCAAAACCTTGGCGTGTAAAAACATCAAAGTTAATATACTTATTTTGATGTTGATAATTACGTAATTGATGTTTAAAGTTGAAGCCTAAGTCGTTAGGAGCCTATGGAGCCTAAGGAGTAGAAGGAAAATTAAGAAGGAATTCAGGAAATAAAATAAATATCACTTTAAATGACATCACAATAGTTCCCGAAAAAAAATATTACTAATATTTGTCATGTATACATTTATCGTTAATTAATAAAAAAAAGTAATCCTTACGCCTTATATTTTGTTATTTTTGGAAATAAATAAATATTAGAAAGAGAGATGCTATGGAAAATAATTAGATTCTTTGAATATAATTATGTGAAAAATCACAAATTGAAATGATGAAATAAAATAGGTTTCGAAGTCTCATTATTTTAGTAAGCTACTAAAACGGAATAAAAACCCCTCTTTTCCAAAAAAAAAAAATATTTACTTTTCCCTGAATCTTTTGCCATCTACAATCATTCAGGGTCATCTACAATCATTCAGGTAGAATATAAGAGTCAATAAGAAAAGAAAGAAATTTTCCCTAGAGAGGCTTGATGAAAAAAATTAAGACAGAAGTCTAGTGGAAAAATAAGTTAGACATTTCGTTTCTTTGTAATGTCCATGTCCAAACATATAGTATTATTATTTATATTCATCATTTTAGTACAATCCAGTTAATTGATATTCAAAACGAATATACGTACATAAGAAATGAACACGAAACAACTTACAAAGAATAATAACACTAAACAATGTGGAGTGGATTAATCCGACCCACAATTACGATACAAATAGAGGCGTCCCCAGTAATTCGATGGGGAGGATATAAAAAATTATCGCCCCATCCCACAGGATCCCGTCACAAATAAAAGACGCAAGTAAGTCACAAGTAATTTCTCTACGAGCTGTACACATAGCGACAATAAAAACTCGTCGAGCCGAGGACAACCTCGTATATATCATTCGTATTCCCTCACATTTTGAGCACTGCCTCTGACACGCGGAATGAAAGTTTAAACGTTAAAAATAATGTGAGATACGTGGTCTGTGATGAGTGACGTCATTTGATAGAACCGCGACCATGGTAATAAAAGTTTTATAAAATATTTTGTATTCAAGATCTATTAAAATATGGATCTGTTATTATGACATTTACAAAATAATTTCTATCAATGAATTTTTGACTTTTCTGAAAATCTTATATATGCAAATTATAATGTTATCGGTACATTGAGAAACAAACTGGTAAATATTTTGTCATATTCGATTTCATAAAACCATAAAATACGCATACAAAATGCAATTTAAAGTTGTTGAAGAGGATTATTAAATTCATTCCCGATTTTCTCCTATAATATCTTTCATTTGCCGGTTTACGTTAAACGTTTAATATAGCAAGATGAGGTAAAATTGTTCCTAGTCACGCTCCTTATTACCCTCCAGGTTTGAGATTTTCTCTCTAATAGCATTATAACCCTTGGAAATATTCATATCTTTACACAAAAAATTTAAAAGGCTCCAATACTCAAACTCGCTTCTTATGATAGGAGTAGGTATACGATTCGAGCTTCTAAATTGAAATATTCTAGTGACATCTCAGTTTGGATTATATTATATCATTACAAATATGAATCTTAATATAATAGGCGTGGAATAATGTTTTTTTTATTAAGTTTCTTTAAATATTTAAAACTGTAAAAAGCGAGCTGTTTCTTACAAGTCAACGTAAGTGCTGTACGAGTTAAGCGTAAAAGCCCTCATGTCCTGCGGCTTGGCACTGACGAATATGGAATATGAGTTAAATAAAAAATATATATCGAAGTACTTTTATTTTATTTCAAAGCTTTTGCAAATATTGGTTTTATATTGCACAACAGTTTAATCAGTTTAATCCGATTTTCAAAAAGGTTAGAATATCACTTTAGATTACTTCTTAAATGTTTGCTGTTCATTCCAAAATATATTTATTGCTTACTAAAAGATC
The DNA here is from genome assembly GCA_010014825.2 of Danaus melanippus. Classification (NCBI taxonomy): domain Eukaryota; kingdom Metazoa; phylum Arthropoda; class Insecta; order Lepidoptera; family Nymphalidae; genus Danaus; species Danaus melanippus. Next base: position 9,746,691 of record JAAAKD020000427.1, read on the forward strand.
ACAGGAGGATTTTCAGAACTTATGTAGGTAGTTTAGTTTATCTCTACATTTTTTTATCTCATAAAAATTAAAAAGAAAAAAAAATGCATTAAAGCATTAGCAATCATTAAAATAATGGAATTTACAATTAGTTCATTATAAATTAACAGAATTTAAATACGACTTTTAAATTATTCCCATTTCATATAAAGAATAAAATATCAATGATTATGTTAAAGAGAATAACAAAAAAAGAATGGTGTGTAAACATTGTGAATTCCGGTGGCGCGTCCGCGTCGGTCAAACAAATGTGAATCGTCAAATCTAATTCCAAGTTGAGCAAACAACGATATCGCGGACGATAAAAATGTTTTTCCCAAATATTTTGTCAAAAATTTTGATCAGTTATCTGGAAGGAAAATAAAATCGTACCCTCTAAATAATAAAATTGCAAATTGGATATCAGATATGAATGCCCAAGGCGTATACTGTCCGGTTGTAATTCATCTTTATGATCAGCCGGGAGGCCTTTTTAGATTTTCTTAAGCTCAATAGCTTTTAGACTTTGCCCGAAACCAATACTTAAATTCTTCATCACTTTTTTATTCTAAATTTAAAAATATGTATGTATTTGTTTAAATCGTTTTTTGTTTACCTCTTTGTTCTATTTGCGAAACTTTAATCTAAAAAAAATGTGCTAAATTACATGAAATTCAGTGGTAATTAATATACTTTTTAACATTATATATAAAGTGAATTAATATTCAGAGCAAACACTGTATGAAGATCACGTAGATATATTTAAGAAGAATAAGGCAGATCGTAATGCGTAAAGAATAAATTATTATTATAAATTTTCGTAACTAGATATCAACTGTTAAGGGTCACAGCCTCGTCGGAACTGAACAAAATTACAAAGTATAAATCAAAGAAGTAGGGCTCGACAGCGAGAGGCCAGACGATTCAAATTCATAAAAACCTTATATAGATGGTGACAGTTGAATTTTTAGTCAATTTCTCGTTTGACACAATTGAATTTGATCTACGAGTAAATCAAGTTTCGGCGCACGGAGCGGCGTTGGCTTCCGGTGGCGTCTCGCTTCAGATCACGAGAGACTGCGACTGTTTAGATAGATTCTTATTATTTGTAACGAAATATTATCTTAGAAATTATTTGTAAAGGAACATTTTATTTATTTTTCTGTTAGGTTAGATAATGCAGAATAAGATTGAGGTCTTCTGTCTCGTAAAGAAAATCTTCTTTCTTAACATTTATGTACTTTAAAAACCCGTAATACCAATTTTACTGATAAATTCAAAGATTATACTTAATACAACATTATAACCTCAATTTTCTCACATCTTGAACCCAGTAAAGGCCTTTGTCTCGACCGCGACCTCAGATCAATCGTTTGGGGCTACTTAACGACTCTTTGTACTTGGTTCAGTCGCTTAAAGAGCAGTCAGCCTCCAAATTGGCTCGAATTTTAAAATATGTCAAATAATAAAGCAATAAACTGTTACGTTTATATCGGTTACTTAATATCACACTGAAGAAATATCAAAATATGTACATTAAAAAAATTTCAAAAAAAGGTTTTTTTCATTAAACATTTAATGGTTTTCTTCTTTTGTATTCAAAATAACACCTATCGTCATTAATATTATCAAGCTCATTATCGTGTTATGTTAAAACTTCACTATAGCAAAAAAGACTATATTAAAACATAAAAAACACTTTATTACACGAAATAAAAGTCCTTTAAAAAGAGAGACGACTAAATTACACATTGTCCTTTACAAAAGAGCGTCATTTTAAGTTAGTGCAAGTCTGGCAGATGTTATCGATTCGAGTTCAGCGACTGAATTGGATACTGTGTGTTAGTTGTCTGTGTCTGTGTCTGTGTGGGGTTACGACTTTAGAAATTAACATAATGATGCAACAAAATATAAAAATGTATTAAGATTATTCAATTGATGTCATTAGTTAAGATAAAATTTAATTTTCTTGTGATTATGATAATTGAAATATACACAGATGTCGTGCCTTTATTACTACCAGAAATACATATATAATAAAGTTAAAATAAAATTTTACATGAAAAATCTATTAGAAGTACAATTATTCTCTAAGGACACATTCGTGAAGCCGTTGCTGAGAAATACGTTTTTCCACTTATCTATCTTTTAAAATAATATATTTTTATTTTCAGTCTATAAACAAGATGAAGAGGCTTGAATTTCCTAGAAGCTGGTGACTTTCTAATGCCACCATGACTGGAAGACGTGGACCCTTCAGGAGTTTCGCTATCAGCATCATTCAAATTATCACCATCATATGTCAAGGTATTATTAGTAATATGTTGTTCTGAGTGAACCAAGATCCTGACACTATTAACTTTTCCCTTGTACATCATGTGAACATGTGCTTTTCAAGTCAAGTTACATCTCATCTAATATTTCTTGTAAATTTCAATTGTATCATTTTTTCAAATGTTCTCTAAAACTTAAGATACTACAAAAATCTTCTGTAATATTAATATGAAGTTGTAGTGTTTGTCATAGCAATTAATATTTATTTAACTTATTACAGTAAAATAAACATTTAAAATAATAAAAAATAAGCTTTTGTTTTTAAATTTAAGGATTATACAATGAAGCATTAAGTTTTTTATTTACATATTCCAAATTTTTTTAAGTTAAATATTATATTAAAACTAAAGAGATCTAAGACTTTCGCAAGTTTTATTCATTTAAACGAAACTAATATTTGTAGGATATACTACGCGTGTTTTATTTTTGTAAAAATTTTCATACTCCCGACGTTTCGGCTACTTTTCAGCAACCGTGATAGCAACCACATATCCTCGCTTGTGAAGACAGGTATATGTATGCTGAGGTTAATGCGCGAGGCTATTGAAATTAAAAAAAACGAATTTCGATAGAGAAGGTAGCTGGAATCAATCTAACACCTGGGATCCCCTGCTTAAAAATATAAAATCCCATGTCCGTGACCACACCGCAGGACCTCGGGACACCGTAAGCGCATTCTGCCGGCATCCAGAGCGGTACGCCAGAAAATTTAGAAATCGATGGCGGTAGATGATAAATAACAAGACCAACTGACAGACACTCACATCTCGTCTGCCCGTGATCACGGTTGCTGAAAAGTAGCCGAAACGTCGGGAGTATGAAAATTTTTACAAAAATAAAACACGCGTAGAATATCCGACAAATATTAGTTTCGTTTAAATTACTTTAAAACTTCTGAAGAATATTCTTCTTTTAATTCTAGATAGTGAACTAAAGTTTAGCTCTTATACAATGAGAAAAGTAAGACAGGTAACGGAATTAAATTAAGCTTAAATTTACAAGACAGTGCTGCTGAAAAGAATTGTATTAAGTTATTTTTAATTTAAAGGTTCTCTCATAACACTTGTTTAATAAAAAAATGTTGTAAGCTAGATTTTAAAAAAATTACTATAAGTTAGCATTTTAAATTCCTAGAATCAATGTTTGTTTGGTTAGTTGAAATAAATTATAAAAAAGCATTGAATGGGCGAGTTTTCTAAATTATTTCAGGAATCATATAATTTATAGAGACAGATTATTAAATAAATATTATTTTTCGTTCAAAATTGAGGTCATTGAGTAGTCACGAAGATTAAAATTAAATAAGTTTATATTTCATAAATCTCTACATACAATTATTAATAAAACCAAAAAGAAATAGTATCACAAGAAAATTCTAACTGATTAAATATTTATTATCGAACTAAAAATGTATATTTGTTTTATCTTCTACATTGACATTGTCAACATTTTAAATTTCTCATTTTTTTTTCAGAGCTGTCGCAAATTCATACTAACTAGATCAAATTAATAAAATGTATTTGAGAAGTAAATATTTTCAAGCGAGTCAGACGTGAGATGATCATAAATGAAACTGTTAATAGGCTAACTAACTTTTCGAAATTACACTCGAACTTTTCAAATAAAACGAGCTCAAAGGGCGCAGAGTCTTAATGAAGACAATATTTTGAAGGGTTTCCAACTTCTGTAATTAAATCTGGCTTCTCATATCTCGTGTCTTTGTGAATCGGTTTCAGTATGAGATGCGGTGTCAATCAATTTAACTATTACGTAGTTTTCGGTTAAGTTTAAAACTTCCCTGTATGCTTCACTAATATTCTGCTAACTTTGTATTGTCAGACACCTCAACTATTCTTATTTAATAAGTGTATTGAAGTTAAATTGTCTATAGTTCTTGGTGAATTTAAATCTTAAGCTTTTATCGTCTCAACAAGTTAAATTTCGATTACCTTCCTTTAAACTGTTCGAAGAAAAATAAAACACTAAAGTTTCCTTCCTCTACTTTTTATTGTAAAAGAAAAATATAAACTTTTTCGGAAGCAAATAAAGGTAAAAAAGGAAGCAAATAAAGATAGGATAATCGTTGTCAAATTTATGTCTTTAATTTCGAAATGTTGGTCTCTCGTTCTGAATTGTGCATTTAGGGTTACCTGCGTTCAGGAACACCTTTGCCGACGCTTGGGCCTTCCGAGGTTTTGTCATGTTGACTTGTTAAGTAACACCGTATTTGAAACATTATAACTGTGTGCTTCATATTGAGTCATTATTATATTTGAGTTGAATTTTAAGATTTTTACTGATCTGCCCACATCATTATAGGGTGTCAAAATCTAGAAGATGTGTGTTTAATGAGAGGTCTTTCATGAAGTAATGATAATGAGAGCTTTTTTATAGTGAATCAACATGTAGTGACATCGCCAGTGAGCCGCTTGACTATGAGTATGAGAATAATTTCATCAATGACCTAGAAAAGATTTTATAGTAAAGTGCAACCCATATTTTCTTATAGAGAAACCACCTTCCAAAGCAGAAGTTAATCAGCTTTTCCTTAAATAATTCCGCGACCGCAAAGAACAATCCGAAGTAAGAAGTTTACAAGTATGATTTTATTTTAATTTAATTAATTATCATTATTATTTATTTTCTTAATTCGGGTATAACTAACAATTATTGACACTCGTAAATTTTACGCGTACTTATCCTTAAAGTACATTAATACATCATTTTAGGGTTATGAAACCGAACATAGTAAAAATGTTATAAACTAAGAAATAATTATGTAAACTTGTATTAAATAAGTTATTTTTTATAATGCTTACCCATTAATTAAATCTGTCAAAGCACTACTTTAAAAGAAACTGTTATCGGCTACAAAGGTATCAAATTTACAATAATTTCAGAAAAATCGGATGTCTGTTTATAATACATGCGTCACAGTGCGATAGAAGAATGCTGGGTCACGTAAGATTAATTACAACTTCTAGTATTCAAAATTTAACAAACTTTGTGACAACGCTTAACAATCTCGCGGCTCTCCAATTAAATTCAATAGACGCTTGCCGTGAACTCAAACGAGATCTTTAATCTTTAAAATAATTTACTTTTATTTTATTACTCCTAATTTAGCATTAATTTATGTATACGTATTTACCTTATATACTGTGTTTTAACAAATATATGAAATGAAACTAAGATTTGCGGTTATACTATACGTTTTTTATTATTTTAAAAATGTCTGGACATTGAGATATTTTCATCCCTTCTACTTGTGCTCCATCACGTTATTATATGTATCTATAATTTACTATAAATGGAGAGGTCATGGTTCTAACAAGTTACAGTTAACTTACTCTTTTAATCTTGCAACATAAGAATCTTATACCCTTCAAGTAATCAAGATTAGTTTTCGGCTAAAGGGTTTATATTTTAAACGTAATCCCTCATTGTTTAATTTCCGTACTATGAAATTTTCTCGAGCATAATATTAACGATATCTCTTACAAAGGCATTATCAGCTCAAGAAGTTAATAAACAATGTTTTGCCTGTCAACGTCGAGATTTTAATTTGTTATTAAAAATGTGAAACTTCACCTGCTCGATATTAAAAAAATCGCTAAATATTTCTTAAAAATGTGATAAGGAACCTGAGTTTTTAAGTAAAATTATTTTATATGAATAAAGCATTCAATTGACTCATAAAAATTACCAAGAAAGAATACACAGTACACTGTTTAAATTCACGTTAAATAAGCCATATCTTAATAATTTTGTATTAAAACTTAGTTTCATGAAGCCTTAAATCCTCGGAAAATGGAATAAATGTATCAAAAAAGCCGTTTATGTAGAACACTGTATATTTTGTGCTCTTTTAGGGATGATCCAATAAAATCGTTTATCTTTTATGTAAATCTAATCACAATGTCTTACATATATATCCTGTTTTATCGATAACCCTTACACAATTTGTATCTTTTTTTTTGTAAATAAATTAACAGTCATTTATATAAAGAATTAAAGCGATGTATCATAGACGCTGATTAAAATATATTAATGTATATGATTGTTAATGTATATGGCAATAAATAAAAGGGAAAAATATTAGCTTTTAAAGCTTATCAAAATATAGCTAAGATTTTGCAAAAATAAAATGTTATTTTCAAATTATTACCTGTAATAATAACATTGCCCGTTAATAATTATCTAAATTAAATAGAACTTAAAAATAACACAGATTAATTTTAAATAATTCACAAATATTTACAGGAGGAGTTATGTGTCATTAAAACAATATTTTTGTTGGCAGTGTTGACTGAAGAGCCACGTTTTGCAGAACCCATACCTAACGTGACGGTAGCGCTCGGGAGAGATGCCAGCTTACCTTGCGTGGTTGAACACCTCGGCACCTACAAGGTACTTAAATAATTCAATAAAAAAATTCAATGTTATATAGTCTTTTCCATTTATATTGTATTAAAAGTATTTTGGTTTTATGAATACTTACCAAGCAATCTTCTGGGCTATAATATTTTGTCCAATAACAATTTGTCATATTTTTCAAAATTATGTCCCCAATGGTAACGTTTTGCAGATATAAGAAATGAAAATTGGTGGGACACATACGTTTAAGGCACATGTTCAAATATTTTAAATTGTAAATCACGTAAAATACTTGTGTAGCCGTTGTTAGTTTGTGCTTCAACAGATGTTTTGAACCAGCTGAGAGGCTGTTCCATTATGCAAAAAAAAATCCAAACAACTACACTATTGGTATGAAACTGCAAATTTCCTCTACAAAATATAAAATCTCTGTGCCCTGTGTATCTAATCTCGAACGGGTATTTCGGTTTAAGTTACGACTGTTCTGAAAATGGAGTGCCATTTGGATACAAAATTTATGAAAGGGAGAGCATTAGCTGGATACTAGTATTTATTGGTTATCATAAAAACGGTAAATTTAGGTTAAAGTAAAATTATGTACAAGAGAATTTGGAGAAAATTTTGTATAAATAATTATATATAGTTTAGTATTTACTTACCTTTCATAATTTATCATATTCACTAAAGTATCATAAATGAAATGAAACATATTTTCAAAATTTATTTTGTTGCTTCCAGCTTCCGACATCCACATAAAGCACAATATTTAAAGTTTAAAATAAACTGCGTTATTCTGTGTGTTTTATTTTATCAAAAGTAAATTTAAAAGCTGGATATTTTTCCTTGCATCATTTTATATAATAAATCTTTCAACGTTTTTAATATCGGCAAAACAGAAAGGACTTCATTACATTTATGTTTGATTACGATATTATACATTGTATCAAAACGAAAGTATCGGACAGCATTCTATTATAGAACCAATAATTAATAATATTTTGATATTGAATACCTATGTATTACCAGCCTATTAGTAGTCTAATTTGAAATACTTTCCCTACATTCAATAAACAAACGGCTTTGTCAAATGAAAAGTCATTCACATTTCAAAATGTGCCGTTTCGCTACAGACGCTCAAGATTTCCCTCGAGACTGGCTTCACGGCAATTGGTAGAAGATCGCTGGAAACATTCCTAAATGGTGCTAGTTTATTTAGAAAGCTTTTATTATAATATTTATTGTGATATATAATAATAGTATTAGAACATTAACGTTTTAATAGAAAACACTCTACACAAGGAACCCGTGACTATTATTGAATAAAAGAAAAAGAACCACGACTTTGTGTAAACAGTCGCAATTATCAATGAATAGATTTTTATTTAATCTAAGACCGGCATCACGGCCAATTTTAAAACCCAGCTTCGTAGAACCCTCAGGCTTTCAGAAAATGAGTATGTGATGTGGACCAGTTAACCCCCATTTGGACTGCAGCGGACCAATTAAATTATTCATGAGAGGGCCGTGTGTTGTCGTTTAGATAATAATTAGAGATGCCGAGCTTATCTCGCCGTCATAATTTAACTCTCGCCGCTGTTTCATAAATTTATAATATTGTTTAACTTTGACTAAATGTATCTCTTTTTCTTGTACTTACTAAAAGTATATTTAATTAAGATTTTTAATTGCTATCCTCAACACTCGAACTTCGCTTTCGAGGCCATCTAACATCATGAAAATAAAATACTCTGTAAAAGTTTATTTCATCAATACGATTTAAAATAAGTTGATTTATACAACGGCTATTAATCATCATATAATTAAAACTTTTAATAGAGATATATTATCAATCGGATACATTTGTATATGTTACATATTACCATTTACTCAAACTGAGTTATTATTACAATTTACATCTGATACTGACGGATAGTAAGACGTATTTTTGAAATATTATTCACTGCTAAACAACCATCCTACGAATTATAAATAAATAAATCAATTTTTCTTAGACTCTGCAAAATACCGTGAAAGCTGGAGGAGTTTAAGCAGGAAGGCAGACCCAGGCTAAAGCTGGGAAAATTGCTAGGAAGAAGACGAAATCAATTTTTCTTAGATTAAACATTTAATTAGAGAAATATAATAGTTAAACGTGTATAATGACTACAAGAAAAGTTATTTCCCAATCATGTATGTATGTACACCTATATATTTTTTTAAAATGGTTCATTTAGTATAAAATTAAACTTATTGTTTTCTATAAAATCTACATATGTAAACGTGTTTTAGAACACATTATATATTGAAAGCAGTATTACAAAGGAAAAAATAATTATCTAATGAGAAATCTGACAGCCTTGATGAAAAAAATTCTTGGAAATACTATAAGTGTTTTCGCAATTATAACTTAAATAATAACTCTTATTACTATAACTTGAAACAAATACCTAAAATTTTTTAATCGTTAATGTTAATTACTAAAAATCCTCCCTTGATAGTTTTGCTTTGAACCTGTGAAATATGTTCATTCCAACATATTATTATCAAAAAATTATCGTTACAAATTAATGTATTTTTTAATTTTATTTAAATACTTTAGTGGAGTAGGTACATTACGATTCAATAAAACGAAAAAGACTTACTTAATGAGAGAAGCCACACAAAGGCGTTCAATTAACCTGAATCGGAATATATTTTTTATATTTAATTGTCTTTTGTACTGAGCATTAGTAATGCGCTTTAAACTCGAATTGTAAAACAGCATTTTAAATACTTTCTCTGACCCGGGCAGCTCCTGCAATAATATAATTAAGAGGTAATGGGGCATATTAATTCCAGGTTTTTAATTATTATAACCGTCTTCGTAAAAAACGGGGATACCTATATTTATAATTGATAATATAACAAATGAATTAAGAAACAATTTTTTTCCGATAAGTTCTTTGAATGATCACTAAGTCGGTAACAGCCGGAAATGCTTAAGATGCGGTTTTCAAACAACCCTTGAGATTAAAATGAAGTAGCAAAATTCTAGACATTCTTGATTAGAGTACTGAATTGCAAACCACATCTCAGCAAGCCGCGATAAGTTCAAGCAGCGTGAATAAACTGGGTGTCAAAATTCACCCGAGCGGTAATTAAACAGAGGGGGTTAAGTACTGGGAGAATACACACTTGCCCATATTTATTTTTGCTTTGACTATTATTCTTGAAAAAATATTCTCAAAACATGCTAACAAGGCATATAAAAAATTGTATTGATGGAGTCGATGCAAATTTTTTTTTTTTAATACATCGAAGTTTTGAGAAATTTGTATTGGCATAAGAGTACCATGTCAGTGGTGGCCTAGTGGTTAAAGGGCCCGCCTCTCATGCATGAGGGCGCGGGTTCGAATCCCGGCAAGTACCAATGTGATTTTTCCGAGTCATATGTACTTTCTAAGAGTATTTAGACATCAC
>JAAAKD020000427.1:9756978-9794809 GCA_010014825.2 Danaus melanippus
AATGTAAGGCAGACCCTGGCTAAAAGCTGGTTGAAATTGTCAGGTAGAAGAAGAGTTTCAGTGCCTTATATTTTTTGGCAGACCCTGGCTAAAGCTGGGAAATTGCCAGGAAGAAGAAGAAGAAGATAAGAGTACCATGTCCGTCCAATTTCAATAATACAATATAATCAAGGACAATTAACTGTTTACCAATGCATTGAATCATTTCGTCGAGGTACTCGTGAATGGACGTTGCATTAACATCAACGGCCTATTCCTCACACGTTTGGCCGACAACATAACCGTCTCATTCATGTTGAATTTCTCGAGAAAATATTCGAGACGTTTCTTTCTCGCATTAAACGTTGACAACACCAAAATTATTGTTGTGTACAGTTATCCTCACGAAGTTGTGCAGTAAATTATCTCGGCCAAATAATCTAGCTTTGCCGGTACGACTTTAAAAAGGAAGCCATCAAGAAAATTCTTTTAGGAGAGGCGGTGTTCGGGAAGGTACATTATATTTTTGAATTATTAATCTCGTAGTTCCTTGAAACGAAAACTTTTAAACAGCGTGTACTAGCAATCTTAACCTGTGAAGCCGAAATGTAGACACACACACATCACTCAACGAGTTGTGAAACTTGTGATTCAGGTAGTTTCTCTGGTAGACTGTGTTCCGAATAAACATATATGAGCACTAAGGTAACCGACATCGCGTGAATAATTAGCAGGCTGACCATTTACTACTTGTAAATGGTCCGACATTTCTCCAGATACAGAGTTAGCAGTAGACGGCAATTGACTGACTTGATAGACCAATATTAATTAATGAAATCGTATATTTATGTGTAAAAACTTTAAACTTCGGTAATACACATATGTTGATAATTTTATGTCAATATTTCTCACGGCGAAGCACCAGTGGTCAGTTATAGTTATAAATGACAAAAAATACAAAAATTATTGAATATTGTTATTCATATATAAAGACACGTCAAAACCAATAATATAAAAAAACTTAAAAAACCTTTGTCATATTTAGAGCGTGAGATAACAGCCCTCGTCATATTTCAGTTTTTATTACTGTCAAGAATAAAGAATATTTCTTTCCATAATAAACATCGATTTACATACTATTTAAAATTTACGAAGCAGACATTATCCAGAGTAAAGGAGAACAGGGCCATATGTAATCATTGTTCACATACAGGTGAGATATTCGCGGTGAGAGCAGTTAACCTGTGAAATTTATTTGTGTTTCGTTCATACCGGATCGTGTGAGAAAAAACCGATATCTAAAAGCTTTATCCAGAGTCAACTTTAATATTTTAGTATCACGAATGTTTGGTGTGCAATCTTTTTTTTTATTTATAATACTACATATCTTTTATGAATAAATACACGAATTTTACTTGACATTTTAACAATTTATAAATTTCTTGCGATATAGTGTGGCTTCTCCCTCATAGTATCTTGTACCCAAAATTACTAATTCATGAATTTGGCGCGGCTCTAATTATTTATTTTATTTTACGAGACCTATTATCGTGATACTGCCAGCTCGTAAATACTTAAGCAGCAATGGAGTGCCTTAGAATTTTAAAGTAATTGGACGGGTTGTTAAGTTACTTCATTTATTTTTATGTCACGTTGGATTTCTGAATAAAGTGCTTATTAAAGAGTTGTTAAGAAACACCTAGTTTTTAAGATAACAGTGTAAATATATTTTCTGCAGGAGAAAATATTTATATAAACGTATATATTTGAAATAGTCACGATTTTCTAAAAGTCTTACTTGAGATCGATTTAATAAAAGGGGAAAATAAATATGAGCACACGTGGGGCCGTGAGACCCTAATCAAATATACCTTAACTTGAACCCAATTCATTCTATGGAACTAGATATTTCTGGAACTTGAGAGAAAATACATACCAAAAAGAAACATGTTTTAAAGAATAATGGTAATAGCTGTAACTTGTCTTATATTTAATTTAGTTACCGCTTAAAAGTTTATATGATTAATTGGGTAATGTTATACTAGTCACAATAAAATTATGTACAGAAATAAAATCCACCTATTCATTGCGTTTATTAAACTGTCTGAAAAACAAAATTTAATTCCCCAAAGCAGCAACAACTTTTAAGCATAACAATCGCAGGCATAAACAAAGTTAAGGCAAAGTTGAGGTAATTCGCGAGATAACGCGAAGGTTACTTAATATTGGCGTTAAGTATGTGGTGGTAGGGAGGGGTAAAGAGGCTTAGTGGCTTTACGCGAGAGACAAGTTGGAGTTGCGATTCTTCATGTTTGCCTTAGATATTTACAAGCTGATTAAATGATTTGTGAAAAGTTTTTCACACAAAACATGATCACAATTGTATTAAATAAATGTAAAATAATATTTTATCAACAAGTCTGTTAATACTTTGGCTTATGTTACTTTTGTAAAATTGATTGTAGAGTTTTAAGGATGTTTTTTTTTTTTTATCACATACCTATACTGTATTCTATGTTTATCCTAGTCCAATAATTAATTGATTTATAATTGTATTCAATTAGAGTATAAGCTTTTAGAATTTATAATTGTAACACTGGTTACGTTAAATAAACACTCGCTCACGTAGACACGTGTGAACAGTTCTGGTAATGCTAGAAACAATTTTGTTAACATTTACAATTTAAATAATTACTTTTTTATAAAATTAAAATATGCTAAAATAAAATTAGTTTTCTGGTTGAAATTCTATAAACTCGTAAGAGTAATCGGAGCTAATGTTCATAATGTTATAGATACTAACAAAACATAACAGCATTCTCGTGTAACATTTTCATTATTTTGCATTCAGCACATTTAAGTTTTTGAGTAAAGTAATTAAAGCACACGCCTGCTTGCAGCTCTTACATAAGTTCTACTTTGGGAGAGAATGTTTTGACTCGACATTTGCATAACAAAATAGTGTTTGTTTTAAAAGAACGTAGAATATGTTTGAAACAAGCTACCAGTCATCTTTCCATATATTGGCTGTGAAGTTAAAACAATATTCTTATAGCAATGAAATTTTATATAAAAAATGTGCAAATTCTAGTATGAGTCGACAGAAAAGTAAGAATATGGATAGATTTAATATGATGATGCTAAAAATCTTTATATTCGTTGAGGAGCAGGTGATACTAATGGGTGTAAAATCGACAAGCTGAGGTCATTAAAACCGTCTGGAATCATATTTCATGGTCCTTTAGTAATACATTCGCCTCCACATGTTCCATAAACTCCCAAAAATTTGAAATTCGTCAGCGTTATGGGCGGTCATAGTTAAGATTAATTAATAGCATATACATAATAAAAGCAAGGATCTTTGTTAACTAAGTTGTTGGTGTTAGTAACATGAAAAATGTTGAGGAGAACAAAAACTCTCCTTTCCACTAAATAATTAAAATGGTACGTCATCTCCAATACAACTTAACACATTTGTTAATTCCTAACTGAAAATTTAATTGTTATATTAAGATTCCGTATGAAGATGTTACCATATTTTTGACCGTATTCAAATGTAGGCTTCTCGATCAACAGGAAGTTCCGAACTTTGATAATTGATAGCGGCCATCTTGTTCAAGCTACATCTGTCAAATTAGTTGACAAATCAGTTGTCTGTTTTGAAAAATTACCACGTTCAAATTAAACAACATGTACAAACTATTAAAAAAAATTAATATTAGGTTTACATCAAACTTTTAAAATTTTAATTAATTTAATAATAAGAAGCCCTTAAGAAGAGTTATTTAAAGTAGTAACATAAAGTTAGTGTTTTTAATATTATTAATTATTTGGTTCATACTATAGAATTAGCACTTAAAGCCTAAAAATTTTTTGGTAATAAAAGGAAACTGGTGAATTTTTAACAAAATTTGTATCGCAAAATGAGATTATGATATTGTGTTGGCGACATTAGTGACTTGTATGTGTGGCGTTAGTTCTAGGTTTGTTGGACTTACCACGCTCTCAACAGTTACGTTTGTACGTATACAAAGCCCCCGAGATGGTAGCAACTGTTAATAATATAATCGACCACGAATAGCTGCAGATCGACAGATACTACTGCGAAAGTAGACGATATTAAGTTGAGAACTCATAAAATATGCAAGCTATTGAGTGGTGCGCAGTGCGGCACGATACCGGTTCTGCGGTAACCCGGCCAAATTTAACGGCTGTGACTCCGAAGTAAACAATGATGCGTGCTCGCTTGACTTTCTAGTTTCCGAGCTTAATGTACAATTGTTTGTCTTTCGGTTTTCGAGATTTTGATCCGGTATTGTTTGAATCGGATCGCTACATCGTAACTTATGCAGATTTAGGAATATTTACTGTCATTTGAATATTTGGGTTGTGGAATTTGTTTATTTTTGTTTTTCAACATGTTAATGGTGACGATTTCAAAATTTTTGTTATAATATTACTTTGAAAGGCGAGGAAATATATTTTATTTATTAACTGGTTGTCTGGTACCTAAGTGTTATTTGTGTGTGTTGTATCAAAATCCATTTCTCAGATACGAGATAGAGTTTCAATAAATTGAAAGTTGTTAATGTATCAAAGGTTTCGTTAGATTCTTTTTGGTAATATATACCATATGGTGGATCTAAAGAAGAAACTCAGAAATATAAAAATATTAGTTTTAAAAACAAGATCTTTTATTTAGTTCATATGAAGATACATAGAAATAAATTTTAAATGTGTTAAAAGTTATACTTTATTTCTGGCCAACAAAGGATGTAAAATAATTAAATTAATTTAAAATATATGCGAGTATAGTTATAACATAAATATCAAGGAAACAGTTTTGATTCAAATTGTCAAAAGTAGTCTATCACCGTATGAAATATTGGTTCTTCCACAAAAATAATTGAACAACGAAACTCAACTGTCACTCTTTGAGATCAAAAGTTAAAATTAATCCTCAAATTGAACTATGTTATACAATTCATTTAATATAAAACTAGAAGAAGAATTAATGGAAAAACTTCTTAGAACCGGATCTGATTAGACCAAAGCGTCGACCATTGGCAAAAGTTGACGCATATGCTAACCGCCGTTTTATTAATTAATGTACTGTAAATTTGGGCATAAATTTTTATCTTAAATACTTCTTAAATAAATATAAATTGAACTAAAATATAACAAACAAAACAATAAAGATATTTAGATTACTATTGTGTTATCTGTTATTGGTAAATTACGCTAATAGTAGGAAAAACAAATCCTAGGCGAACCATAATATAGGAAGGAATTTCAAAGTTAGCATACAGTTAAATCAATGTCTGAAATTAATTTCACCTGAGCTTCTGGTAGAATGTATTATGAATATAAAATCAATAGTACTACGAATAACACATAATGGGATGGCACAGTATGTGGTTAGAATTTAATTTCCTACCGAGTTAGAACCGAATTTAGCATGGTTTGGTTTATTCCTTGAATATAGATTCACACAAACATTATTGAGACGATCTTGTTCCTAACAGCAAGCCACAGGACATTCGTCTTGTATTAATAGTTCTTGTATATCAAATTAGATAAACTTTTACAAGATCAATTGAAAATTTATTTAAATATATGATAAACATTAAACATACAATAGCCAGGTTATTTGCAGGTACATGAAAGGATATGAATGTTATACATAAACTCGTAGCCTTTTATTGTTCTGTAAGTTAATCTATCTTAAACAAATGTGTCTTACAAAAAATTGAGTTTAGTATTTTTTGATTGGGAACTTAAAATCAAACATCCATTCTTTTATATGATCTAAGTGTCGCTACTTCAGTGATGAAAATGAAATTAATGTTTAATATATTTATATTTAACAAGGTGGCATGGATTCACATCGATCGTCAAATGATCCTGACCATCCACCGTCACGTGATCACCCGTCTCGCCAGGTTCAGCGTCTCACACGACAACGCCATGACCTGGTTGCTCCACGTCAGTCAAGTACAACAAGAGGACCGAGGATATTACATGTGCCAAGTGAATACGAATCCAATGATAAGTCAAGTTGGATACTTACAAGTTGTCGGTAAGTTCGTTACTACTACCAAAAATTTTTTTAAATCATACATAAAAGCCTTTCTAAATAGCAATATTCAGGAGATAAAATGTTTCAGTAGACAGCAAGGAATTGTGTTTCTTGTCAAATGTTTAAAAACCATTCTCGCTCGATGACTATAACTTCATTCAAAGAACGTGGTGAAGCGATTCCCAGGCCACCGATTGGGGTGCGCTTAGTCTTTTTATACGACCACAATTTTCTACAAACTTTTAAGTGGAAATAAATTCGAGGGTTTTGTGTTACTTGAAACCCGGAACACGTTGGAGACGTTTTTTTATGTCTGTTTGATTGTCCTCAAAGTCGACAAGATATAAAATCGGTTTCAATTCTAGAAATAGTTGTAGAACTGCTGTTTTATCGATCTGGAGTGTTGAACATTAAGGTATAAAAAGTATTTTCGTAACCTTTTTGTCGCCAAAGAAAGTAGAATCAAAGTTACTAATTGTTACGAGTTAAACATTATTGCGCTGCAATGGAGACACGAGTATTTGTAAAGTATTTATTTAACATACATACATTTGCGTGCACTTCAGTCCTAAATTCACGTATTCTTTAAAAATTCCCGTAACGCAAACTTCTTCAATTGTACAGTAACTGCTGAAATATCACGTCCCACGGGAATTTAAAGTTTTTGAGATTTTCATCCGTAAAACTTTAAGTTGCTATGTGAAGGGAATAAAAGATAAATTTTATCAACTAACCAGTTTTAAATTCTTATAAGCATTTTGAAGTGCAGCGTAAACTATGTCAGAAACCAATTTAACTAGTTTATAAACATATCTATGATACGTGGATTACTTACTGGAATTATTTCAATATTGTAATAACAAATTTTATATTGTAATAAATTATTCAACCTTTTCTGCATTGCGCCAAAATTTCAGACAGCAATTCAGATCTTCTTGTAACAAAGAAATACTTTAGTAAAACCTTTGTTTCTTTAACTGTTTACAATATTAAATACAACTCGGCTTTAAATATTTTATAATAACTTTATCCTCTTGCTCTAATTTAATCACCAAATTAATGACTAATTAACTAAAATAATTGAACACGCGTTTGAAATCCGCGTTTGAAATAATAATTATAGTATTGGTATTTTATGGTCTGTTAGTAATTACAGTTCTATAAACTATTCCTAATTTGATAAAAATACAAAATTTCATAAAAATATTATTATACAAAAAAACAAATTATCTACGAAGTCCATTTTACTTTAATTAAAAAACGACTTTCGATAATATGAAAACTCATATAAGATTACAAGATATATTTACTAAGCAAAAGTGCTTCTAAAATTGATAAAAATGTGATTATGTTACCAATGAACAGAATTTGAGATTGTAGATCTTTGCACTTTTTATGTTTGCACTTGTTACAATACGCCGTTTTAAATGATAAAATTATAAGCTATGAGTATATGATAAGATCTACATCTTTTATTCTATAATTGTATAGTTTAGATAAAATTTAAATAAAATTTTTTAGTGGAAAACATAAAAATGGTATCGAAATATGAGAAATACAGTGATAAGTTTATGTAACAGTGATCACAAACTGAGATAAGATCAAAGTGTTGGTCAAAAGTAAATAAAAAATGTACAATATAAATTTAGTTTTGGTCGGTGAAGTATAAACAATCCTTATTTATACATAATATTGTGAACAGTACCCCCGAATATACTAGATGAAGAAAGCACACAGTCAGCAGTGGCAGTTAGAGAAAACCAGAATATTAGCCTTATCTGTAAGGCAGATGGCTTTCCGACACCGAAAATTATGTGGCGAAGAGAAGATGGCCAGCCTATATCCGTTGACAGGAGAAAGAAAGGTAACACATGTATATTATATCAATTGTAGTCCAACACCAAAACCAATAGTTAAAATAAATTCTTAAAACGTTTAAACATACTTACCACATCTTAAAGTATGACGCTGATAACCATTGCTATTAGCGTTTTCTTTTATTTGAACATAATTCTACGCTGTTACTGAAAGCATAAAATATGCATTTAACGGAATGCAGCTGTTGTTGACGTGATAATTAAGTCCTTTAAACCCATTCTATCCCTGGATATTAGAGAGCGGGAAAATCCGATTCCAGATAATTGTGAAAAAATCGGTGTTAAACAAATAAGCCTCTGGATGTGTTCACCCTTTCAATTTATCCCTAAAAATGTGGTTCGAAATGAAGATGTGGGGGTATTACGTGTGAATGGTACTCATCAGTAATTGTATGTGACCCTCGCGGTCGTGTCAGATCCATCTGCCACGTATATTTGCGGACGTCACCGATGTTTTAATTACGCGTCCAAAACTGTTCTCGTTTTCATTTCGGTACTTGTTAATCCTTTGTTTGGATTAATACGATCCGGTTTTTATTGAACGCGTTAATGGAAAGAGTTCGTTCAAAGTGGATGAAAGCGTTTGCGATTTAAGACTCAAACCGAACGTTTGACTCCATTTTCCCGCTCGAGGCATTTTGAGAGCCTATTCATTACGTGGTTTTACAATTTCATCCCTCAAAGATATCGTTCTGGTTAAACTCTTATTTTTGAATGAAATGTCGTTTGTCAAATACGTTATACTTAACAGCAATCCATACAGGATTAGTCATGTACGAGTATTTGTATTTCACACCGATGATTCTATTGTTTTATAAATCAACGTTTAATATATTAAATGAATAGGAAATTATTTCCATTCAAGTTAACAATTTCCATTGACTACATTCAGATTTATATTTCTAATTTCATTGTCTTACATTTTGTGTCAAAATTTTAAACTTAAGTACCTACTGTGACGACCTTAAATACAAACAAATTTTTAGTAATAAAAATACAATCTTAAAATATTTCTCGTTTATTTTTAGGTTCTCATAATTAATGGTTTATAAATGATATCAAATCGGCATGTGTTCATAAATTATGTTAAAAATAAATTCTGACAAATAAAAAGTCCGTAGAAATATATGATTACATATTTGGTCGAATTACGAAGGTCGGTCTCTCTAAGAAAACCTCTCTCGTAGAACACATACGACGTAATTGCTGTTAAAATTTGAATGAAATTTTAGCCTTGTTTTCATAACATGATATAATATTTTGTATCATTATTTCTACTTTCAGAACATCATATAAGTGAGCTAATTCCAAAATTATATGCAATTCTAAGTATAATTGCTTAATATATTCCGGCGACGCATGCCGGTCATTACATTCATTGCGGTTACCGAGCTTCCTAATTGTAAATACAGACTCATTTGGCCACTTGCTAGCGGACAGGGAACGTGTCCGGAATACTGAAATTCTTATGACTTTTTAAGCTTACCTAATGAATTTGATTGTGAATTAAGAAAATAACTAATTTGACTTTGGAGCTAAGTTAGGCGGTTTGCTCTGAATATTTATGGGCTCTCTGCTATAAATATTTGGCATATTATTATTGAGTTTTTTAGTTGTCATTCATATACTGTTAAATTATGTTACGATATTATGATTTGCTAACTTTGTATTTATGACAGAATTAAAGCTTTATATTCAAAATGATGCGCTAATTTCCAATTATATCATTTGTGAGATCTAAGGTAACATCCACGTTAACATTAGGTCCTCATTAATTCTGCAATATATTATGAAATCTCCCTAATTATCGTATTATCATTAACGTTCACTCTAATAACTCGTATGCGGTTACCGTTTCGGCTAATCTCTGTTATGTTTTAATTGTTTTCACAATCTCGCTCTTATTTATTATAAAGTAAGGTAAAATATTTTTTGTATATAATGTTAAATATAATAATTGAGACAATTCATTTCACTGTAGCGCCTTAATTTTTATGACTTGAAAATAATAATTATATTTGTACATAAAAATGGATGTTATATTTTTGTTTGTAACGAACAACTATACATATGTGACGAATTAAAAAAAAAGTTACATAGGCGATTCATTGAATTGTCTTTATTTAAAAAAAAAAAACTATTTTTTAACTAAAACTATTATATAATAATTCTCACTTTACGAAAGCTGCTTAGAAATTAAATTTAATACATATACATAGAGACACACACGGATGCGTTTTTGTCAAAATAAAAATGTTGAAACACATAAAGTAAACACATAGCCGTAACTTATCTAAAATATATTTTACAAGAAAGTTGCCTTATCCAGTAACAGTCTACGAGGGAGACACGCTGAGTCTACAACGCATCAGTCGCACAGAGATGGGAGCATACCTCTGCATCGCAACCAACGCGGTGCCACCCTCCGTCTCTAAGAGGATCATTGTGGATGTTGAATGTGAGTCACATATCTATTTAGATCGGGTTTTAATAACCGAGAAACTTAATTCAATTTAATTCACTATTAGTTACGAAATTCGAAACAACCGCCTAGGACTCCAGATTATAATGATATTTTTGTATCCATCTCACAAAATCTTTTTCTTCCAAAGACCTTTATAATAATAAGATTATTAGGTTTCATTTTATTTCGAGACACGGCTGAATAAATAAGCGTCCACTGGTAATTGAAAGATAATATTTTTCAAGGAGTAATATTCATCACGACGCAAACAATCGAGAAAGGGTGTTCTATAAAAATTTACACATATTGAATTAGAAATAATTTGAGTTATATATAAAAGATTTTAACACTGTAATATATTTTTCAATATTTTAACTAGAAAGATAGAATATCGGTCACCAACGCAAGCATCTAAAAACTATTTTCTCTTATGAATTGCACTGTCTGTGAATGAAATCAAAACACAAGCGAACAGCTTTATTTGCCATCTGTTGGATTTTAATTTTGTTGAAAATTTCTAAATCGAACAATTATGATGGCATGATTAAATGTTTAAAGTGCAGTAGGTATTTTAAACAAGGAGTGTTCGCGTATTTAAAACTAAATTTGTTTGTTTTTGTTTTAATTTCACACATCTATTAATGCATTTATAAAAAAAATAATAAGTAAAATTCTGCTTTAAACGTTGTCCCGCATTGATTTTGTTAGATATTTTTCGTATTTTTTTTAAATGTTTCTAAATCAAAATTATATTCAATATTCTATAAAAAAAAAAACGTTATTCATTTAATTTTAATAACAATTGCATTCCTCTAACCAAAATAGTTAACCGATCATAATTCGATTTATTTTTAATAGACTTGAGCTTTTGTTACGGCTGTAATCGTTTTTTTAACGTAAATATGTATATTAAATGTTAATATTTGAATGTTTAATTCATTCTCCCTTCTACCAACAAAGATTCTCACACACCTTCAAGAGCAACTGTAACTCGTCACTGACTAGTAAAATTTGTAATCTTTGCTTAATAATCTTAAAAGTCAATGTATGCAGAGACGTGCCGCTCTTGATGGAACTCGATTTAATTACTCTTTTTTATTCGGTTCTATTGTAAATAAAATCTCATCAGATGATGAAGGTTGTTAATCTCAGTCAATCCAGTTAGACACAAAATATAATATACCATAATAATAACGTTAAGGGGATGTCATATTTATAAATAAAACGTCGCCTCCGGCATAATAGGCCATATATTATTTATAAATAAAAAATGAAATAAGACCAGCCGAGGTGAACTACAAGATAATGAAGCCATCTCCTATGCTCGAATAAAGAATGGTGGACTTTATAAATATTTTAAAACGTCGTAGAATATTAAACCGTATCGCACGAGTAATATTCGTCCCGAAAATTGCCGCCATAAACTCCGGGAATGTGAATTACGATCTCAAACTGTGGATTTTATTATCCGAGGGAGATGTGAAAAATCGTCGGCGTTCGGGCGTGTTCGGCCCCGTTCGGTGACGTTCGGTGTACTTCGCGGCTATCTATCATTATTGAGAGTTTATAAATTGCTTCGCAGTTTCCAATAGTTTTACTTACGTTGCACGCCATTGGTTCGTTTTAGATTCATATGATTTATATCTTCTGTAAAGAATTTGTTATTTATTGCCTTTGTTTTACTAAAAGGAGAACCTGTAAACAGATTGTTATTTATTCATAAAAATTTAATATTCTGTAATTTTTGAGGTGGTAGAGCTTAGCTGTGGTCAAGTTGACTCAGCTCGAACATGGACTGGTTCAATCGCGGAAGTACCAACATCTCACAGAAGATCGGCTTAAATTAGCCTATAGTGGCTGCGTTTCATCCGATGAGTGAGACAGCCGGTGCCCTTTCCCTTTTTACCATCCTGTCCAACCCCTTACCTTTTCCCTCCTTTCCCCCCTTTTTCTTCCCCCTCTTCCCTAATTAAGGGTAGTGACACATTCACAATATCTCTTATGTTACGGATGTCCATGAGCAACGGTACTACCTCTATACTGTAGGCCGTCTGCTCGGTTGCCCACTTTAGCATAAAAAAATAATAATTCTGCAATATGCTACATCACCAGTAACTAGGCATTTTTTATTCCTTTCATAGAAATCTTCCATTACCGAAGATTGAGTAATGTCCTATTGATCGTACCAGAAACTTCTTTTAATACAATAAACTAGATTAATATTGTTATTCTTGTAACATGAAAATAAAAAATGATAATAATATTATCTTAAGTCGAACAAAACTTGTAATTTTATCAGAGATATAAAACAAACATAAAATTTCAAGGTAACAATTTATATTCACTTAAAGGCTGTAGTAACTGGACAAATATATCAAACATTCTTCTAGTTTCTCCGATGATCTGGGTACCAAACCAGCTGGTCGGCGCGCCTGCAGGCACTGACGTTACCGTGGATTGCCATACAGAAGCTCATCCACGAGCGATCTCATACTGGGTATATGACAGTGTTATGGTTTTACCAACCAAGAAATACGCTATCAATACAGAGGAAAACTCATACAGGTAAATAAAAGGTACCGATTAAGAACCGTTTTTGATAATAATCACTAGACATTTTATATATACATTTATTTACACATTTTATTCATTCACCTTCCCATATAAACGGGCAACTCTAACTTATCTCTCGAGGGTAAAAAAAATAATCATTCAACTATTTTAACAAGATTAAAATTACTAATAAATACTCCAGTCTCGTATATTATATACCAAAACATTGTTAAAATATAATACGACACGTTGTGTTAGTCATTAATAATACATACCTGCTAAAAGCCTTGAGCAACGTTTCTCATATAAATACCTTATAATGCACTAATATATATATAGTAACTAAAAATAATATGTAATAATCCTATGATACATATAAACAGGGCCCACATGAAGCTGACTGTCAGAAATCTCCAAAATGGTGACTTTGGCAATTACAGATGCATTTCCAAAAATTCCCTCGGGGAAACCGAAGGGTCTATTAGATTGTATGGTAAGAATACATTAAAATAATTTAAACAAATTACTAGTGTGTTAAACAATATGATATCTTCAAAAACCAGTAGCGATATCTACGAGTCTGCGTCAAGTGACTTTATATAAAATATTACTGTAAAGCGTTGACACAGAATTTTAAGATAAATTTTAGCCCATGTCTTATTCTTACAATTAAGCAATATTAGTCTAAAATGTGATCTACATCTTTGTATCCTTGCAAACTGTAACATTTTTATAATATTAGCAGGATTGACTTTTAATTTCACAAACGGTATCCTAATAATATTCCATTACAATATTATATCAGCACAATGCCATGATTAATAAATTAATTTTGTTTCGTTCACTCAGAAATCCCGATGCCTTCGACTTCGCCTAAAGCTACAGAAATGAAAAGCAACGCCAATAAAGAAAGTAAGTTATATAGGGATCTGTTTTATAGAATTTTAACAATAGATTTGTTATTCATGGGAATAATATCGACATCTCTTTGAATCATTACAAAAAATAATTACATTATTAATTACCTCAGTGACATTTACTTGAATCAAAATAAAATTTAATTTCAAAAACAAGTATTTCACCCAAGACTACTTTTCTACTTTTTTATTTTAAACCATACTTAGCTTATTTAGCTAGCTTTACATTTTCATTTAACCGCATAATAAAAATAAAACGAAAATCCAAAACAATCATGCATGTGAAGTAAACAAAGAAATATAAAATATTAATAATAGTACACACAAAATAAATTGAAATAAAAAACTTATGTTAACGCATTAACACTAATACACAAAGTTTTGCGCAATTTGTACAAAAGCACTTGTAATATAACAAGCATTAAAAAGCGGCGACTGTTGGCAATAAAACATGAATAAGCAAGCAATAAACAGTACCGCCGTGTTTGCTAAATTCCGCAATGCAGTGTGCATACTCAATATATCTTTATTTAAAAATTATTATGTTTTAGTGAATAATGTTATCTTCTTCATTTTAATTAAAATAATTCAATTAATAAAAAAGTTAAAATAGAATGAAACATTTATTTTTAATCTTGGATGGTTCAATTTGGCCACTCGACTACTGACAAATATATGTTACTAGTAATTTTCATACCTGGTACTTACACAAAATACGTCACGCAATCAATGTACTCAAATATATGAAAATAAAGTTTCTAATATAGCAACAGATTTCTTTTTATAAAGCCAGTGTAACTTATAAAAAAAAAAACAAAAATGGTCTTAATTTTTAAATTTTTCAAATAGCACCAGAAATGTACTATAAAAAAAACCTTACTAAAATTTGAACCCTGAAGTTTTTTATTTCTGTATCTTGTAAAAATCCCAAAAAATACCTATTTCGGAAATTCTATGTATGTACATTGCGTAAAGAAAATTCTTATTTTTGGTCTACAGGCTTGAATTTATTTAATTTTAACTTTTTTATCTCGTTACGACCATTCTTCTTTCACGATCATTCTTGAGCTCACAAATTACATGAACAGCTATCTTTTTACCGATGAAAAATAATATGATCCACTCTCATTCAAAGTCCGATAGCTTAGCGTTTAATGGTCGGATGAAGACCAAAAAAAGAATATTCAAGCTGAATGAACAACCCCTATTACCTATAACACGTTTAAGATGTGCAAATGTCTCTTTAACAGCCTTATTCAGACTAGCGTCGAAAACAATTACATTGTAATTGGAAGGAAATAGACATGCAAGCAAACTAGTCCAATCCTTTTCTTTGTTCACGAGGAAGGTCGAAGCTTATCCTAGTTTTGTCTGGCAGCGCGGAAAGCCAACAACAAAATTATGGATTTCCGCCGAGCGGCTAGTGTACTGACTGTAAAAATACAGGAATTAAAGGATGAAACTCCTACAAACATGCCCTAATTTTTTTCTTATTAAATGCCGAAAGACGTGTTATTTTAAACATGTGTACAGGAAGAACTAGATGTGTTTGTTAAGCAAGCTGTGCCCACAAGAAAGCCTTTTCACACGTCTCTTCACAAAGTCCACTTTCTAAGATTCGTAATGAAGTATTTTTTGATGTTTTTTTGGAAGATGTAAAAATTAGAAATTCCAGTGTTGACTTTTTAACAACAGTAAGCCCATTTTTATCAGAAATTTTGCCGTTTAAAGTCATGGAAAGATTTGACTATTTTTGTTGTATTAGTTTCTGCCATTAATGTAGAAAAAAATCTTTATAATTATAAAATCATGGTCAAAAATAGAACAGCTTGTTTGCGAAATATTTCATATTTTACCAATACATTCCAAGTTAATGTAAAACGATTCAAAAAGTATAGACAATGAGGCCTACATAGGTAAATCTATTAACAGAAGTTTTCAGTCAACACAGAACTTATTCATGCAACTTTAATAGAAGTCTTGTACACGTACAATTATATACCGAAAATTATTCTAACCTAAATCCTTTACTATGTCTAGCAGTTCTAGGGGAATAAAATTAATTTTACAGAAAGTAAGAGTTTATGGGGTAAGCATTCATGTTAATTTAAAGTGTGGCTATAGCCTATTTCAAAATAAAAATCGCAATGAAATTAGTAATAAATCGAAAGAATCAATTTTATCAAAATAAGCCAAAGTAACTTTTATTGCTTTAAATTGATTTGCAAATATAAATTACGATGCCACAAAGATCCAAGTTCAAGCAGCAAGATTTTTAAATATGTGGCAAACAAGACCGCTTGTAAATCGTGGCGTTGCAGTCGTGCGTCGCATGAACGTGACGCGTGCGGGTTCTCACGAGTCGGTGACCGAGCGCCCGAGTGTGGTGCGCGCTCAGCTTGACCGAGCACCGGACCGCGGGCATGTCTACCGCGCGCCACATCCTCACCAGGCATCAGGTACGCACTGCACATGAAATCACATAAACAAGAGCACTTCATTACATTCACTTTGTAAATTGCAATCACCTAGCGGATATACACCCAGAGAACATATTCAGATCACACGCATTGCAGCACAACTTAAGAAAACTGTATAGGAATTTAATGTAACTTTTTTTTACATATTATTTACACAACTAACTTCGTGGTTCCACTATCAATGCACACCTTTTTAGTTTGAATATATTATTTTGCAAGTCATTATGTGCAATCCACCTTTTCATCCATTACACTTACAAAACCTAACCGTTAGAAATATTTTATTTGAGAATTTTATTAGAACCCTAAATGAAGAATAAAAAAAATATTTACTCCCTTTACAATCCCATAGTCGGCAAAACATTGAACCGTTAGGGATTCACTCACCGCTTTTTTGTAACAATACATTGCATTATTAAAGACGTCTTTCACCCTTCGAGTAAAAAATAAACGCGTTCAGGAATCAAAAATCTTTAAGACACGAAAACAACTAGATATGGCATAAAAACTAACAATAGTAATATTGAGAAAAATCTGTTTATACTCATTTTTATAAATGAGGTTTGTCTTTGAAGTGCAAAATAGATCTTAAGTCAACTAACTAAATCAATTATCGATCGTTATCGATTGACAATCCGCTAAGAGTATCAGAGTAAATGCTCCTAATTGGGTTATACTTCAATGTTTGATGGCCATAGTTTTGTTAGAACATCCATTCGGTTTTGAGAGGAGTTCCATTCGAAGTAGGTGTGCGGTGAACCGGGGTCGCTTTCCACCTACCGTCAAATAGAGATTAAACATTCAACGAGTTCGCATATACACTTAACCCTCATAAATATTCAGTACAGACCTCGTACAATCAATTCTTTCAGTTTCCAAGCTTGAGGAAAAAGTGTTTGAACAGCCGAATAATATGATATCAAATAGAGAAGAGCGCTTGAATAAAATATAAGGGGGAATCCATTTTCGAAATTAACTATAACCCTGAAAGGGCTTAAGCTGTGGGCAAGTTTTGTTACCTGTAATACAATTGACTCGAATAGACCTCAAAATAAATACGGCAAGTTCTAAACACCTTTAAACAGAAAAAGTTTTAGCAGTAATTGTATTTAAAGTTACGTTAAAAATGTATTCAGAACCATAGAGCTTCTATAAATATATGAATGTTCTATTTTTATTAATATGTTACAGTCGTTTTCACTGGTTTTATATGAAAAAACAGATACGTATCCTTAAACTTCAATATTTTTTTTTATATTTTTAATGAAACTTCATATCAAAACAATTTTTTTATCGGGTGACGGCCAAAAGTTACCAATTAAGAAAATGGGTGTTGTTATATTAGAAATATGATGGATTTTAGAGTGTTTTATCTTTTTACACAGTAAAATCCAATCAAATATATATTTTTTAATTAACAGTTTAATAAATTCTCTTCAATAGATTTTAAAGTAACTTATAAATAAGATATATTTTATTGTAAGGACATGTCAATAGGAAAGGATCATTCTATCTTATAATTATTAAATAAACTTCTATTTCAAAATAAATAAATCTAAAACTAAAATGCGGTCCTCTTTCAGCTTCTTCGCGCTTGAATGCACATTTTATTTTGTCTCTGTGCTTTGTTCAGTCTCATTTACTTTTCATTTTGTTTCAGAACCACAATTTTATTTTTCAAATTGTTTTGCTCCATTAATAATATTTACATAGTGTGAAATCATTTCTTAAATATTTGTTTGTCTTTTTGGCACAATTTTAAATATTTATAGTAATTAAGGATTAATTTATAATATATTAATTTATTTCTATTTCGCTGTTTTAGGTACCCGGAGTCTACTATGTTGGCGTCAATCTTTCCTGGCTGTAATGATACTGGCTAATATGGATTTCATTTCGGAATTCTTAATGTTATGTTTTTAATAGACCAATATTATATTGTTCTCAATTTTCTTTAATAAATTGTCGTTTCATACAAACATTGTAAAATATAACATAGACTTACCATATCAATATTTATTTTTAATAAGTAAATAAGATAACATATCAATACTTGCGTCATATCCATTATTAAGATGAGTGAGATTGTATACATATATTTACTAACAAATGTTGCTTAAAATGTTTGTATAATTAAGTGAATTTCAGTTCTTCACAATGACTTAGGTACATTTTCTTTACACTAGGCTAGGTTTTCTGTTATCTGCGTTTTATTTCCACTACTCATTATGTTTTTTGACTCATCCTGACTTTTGTGAATATACTTGTCGTTTGGAACTCACTATCGCTGTTACGATGTTATCATAACTAGAATAAAATTTATATTGTCCAAAATATGGTCTCATGCTTCGCGTTGAATCGTTCCAATGTGCCAAAAATTCACCATTTGTAGATACTATTTATTTCTTAGGGTCGGTGCACACCTAACAATATTCACCTTTCAAAGTTACTTATTTTGACATGATGTTGGTTAATGTGCGCTTACCTTTAGTGTATACCAGCTTGCTCCTCACGCTTAAATATTGTAAATATTAATACTGCACCTAAGTAAACATTAAACGGTTGGTAAAAATTGTTAACCAATAATAGATTATGTACTTTAATGTATAATATTATCTCCTAATATAAGAAATATTATAAAACCTTTATTGTACTGTCGTACAATTTTGATGTAAATAATGTTATTAAAATAAACTAGTATATGATAATTGAAAAAGCTATTTTTTTTACAATTCCTTAAACAATAAATATAATATTTCCGTGAGAAATGAGCCCTTGGTTAGTCTAAATGTTTTATTTATGATTGAATTAAGATGCTATCAGTATCAGTATCAGTATCAGCACATATAGTAAAAAGAAAAGAAATAACAACAAATATTTATTTAGTAATAAAAACCTTCAATAAAAATAATCAAACGGAAAAAGGAAAAGGAAATGTATAAAAATCGGAAATCTTTACATTTGAAATAATTAAAAGGATATCTGTGGGTCGGACAATCTTATCAAGTGGCCATTCCGACTCAATCTGACAGACGTTATCGGTTCCACTGAATCAATGCTCTTTAATTGATTCCCCGCTTTTAACGGTCCCAACCTCCTTTGTTTTATTGTAATCGGAATTCAGTACGAATGCCGTAATAATGAATTTTTCTTAAAAGTAAAATCCGATAAAACTGAAAATAAATACCAGCCTTTTAAATACTGAGAGGAATCGGTTTTTCAGTTGTTGATAGTCGCTTCAAATCGAACATAATATTATTTGGAAGCTTTGCCCAGTTATAATATATAAAGTAAAAATAACATTTTAGGAAATATATAAGATTAGATCTGGATCTGTTACAAAACAAATATTTGAATTATTATTTATAAAATGACATTAAATATACATATACGTACCTTTATTTAGCTAAACAAACCCAATCTTTAAACACATTTCTCTTGCCAGCCGCCTTTGTCTGTTCCATTATATTCCTACAACAAATGTATATATATGTATGTCTAAAGCTCAACCCAACGCGATCTTCATTTTATCTTGGTTACCTAATTCTCGATTCAAATTAAATTTCCTCCCATTAGGTAAACTAATATTTGACACTTCGGAAATTCTAACCTCGATAACAAGTTCAAAATGCTCAACCTAATTTTCTCACCCCAATAAAGAAATTCAGAGATGATTTTCTTGAAACGTTCAGTTGTTTACTTTTCGTCGTGAAATATTATGATTAAGACTTTTTCAGTTTTTGTTCTTCTTTATTTATGCGGCGGAATTAAATGAAAAGAAGTGATTTACTTGCACCATTGATATAATAAGAACATAAAAGATTACTACAAATGAAGGTGCACAAGAGATGACAATATCTAAACTTCTATAGTCAGAGTGACGTTAGCACAAATACCCAGATCTAGGAAAAGTTAGGGCACCCTCCAGGGGACTGTTCATAATCCATTTTATATTTCCCAGCGTTATAAATCGTAACCCAAAAACATATAGGCCTTAAAGAGCCATAAGTCTCGTAGTTCCGCAGTAAATTTGGCACAGCCTTCGAGAACAAAACCACATCTCTGACAGAACAAGTTTAATTGACACGACCTACCGCATCCCGAGGCGCCTCAGAATAGTTCACTGCAGCCTCATACTGTATTGCTAAACATGGCCACGTATGCTTATTGAATCGGGAATTGAATTTTAATTATAATAGCTATTTTTAGATATTCAATATAATTAATATTTTAATTTTTATATATTGTGGGCTCCAACAATTTTTTATTTTAAATCATGTATATAGATATTATTGATTGGATTAAAATAAATGTCTTTTATTAAGATAATACTAAAAATAAACATGTATAATGTAATAAAGTATTGCATATGAAACAAATTTTAGAACCAAACAAGCTTTTTTGTTATTTTCGAATTATACATGGACATGGTGTTTGACGAATACGAGCTTCTCATATTATACACTCATTGTATCGAATATTCATTGTTTAAAATATTTTAATGAATGATAAACTTTAAAAGTTTCATATGTAAGTTTTCAGAAGATCAAAGAAACGCATCAGGAAATAACTTAAGCGACTGTTCATTGTAAGAAAAAAAATTTAAAAAAAAAACATTTAAACCATTTATTTTTGCTACACACATACATTACATAGATTATACAGAAGAAAACAATTAAATTTAAAGAATAGTAATAGTGTAGGAGCAAGGGGTTCATCTCAGTATAAGCTGTGCTAATGCACAGCATTGATTTTCAGATGGCCGCTGATAAAATAAATAATTTAAATACATAATTCTAATGAATATTTTAAAAACTTTGAATCGTAACTGAATGCAGTACAGTTTAATGTGAAGTAGAATATTAAATATTCTATTTCCATGCCTGTTTTTTATACGAAAACTTAAAGACCTCGGATTAAGGTTGAAATTTCAAAGGAGCACTTTATTGTTAATATTCAGTGGAAGACTCGAGCCCGTCGACACTTGTAAAATTTCACGCACAGTTACTTCACATCTAACATAATATGATATGATAAGGAAGACCACGAGATCCCTACTTTTGGGACTATTAGTCATGGATCTTGAAAACTGCTGGGTCCTATTTACTATTATGTCAGTTGGATATTTGTGAATAAAACGTAATAATTACAATTTTCCACGTAAATATTGCTTGACAGACTACATTGTATTTACTATGCAAATCATTTTTTTAGTATTCAATGAACTACCGTAACAAACTAAAGATATTCTAATAATAAAACATTATTAAAAAAGAATTGCTCTAACACAGATGTGTACAAATGATCGTTTATAATACTGCTAAATCCAGCTATACTTCTTACTTTTCCACGCGAATCTAAATGTCGACAAAGATGAAAGCGCTGGAATAACCTACATATTTATTAAAATGCAGAAAGCAGTAATTCCGCGTTTGTAAAGACACCGTAAATTTTACAAGATATAACTCAAAGCCCCAGCGATTACCCTTAAGGCTTATGTACAAAGTAACATGGGGACGGACAAGGAAGGCTTCTAGGGACTTCTGTGCTTTCCGATACCGCATTCGTGGAATTTTTAATGAGCATTGTTCCTAAATAGAGGTATGAAAGTATAAGTTTAATTATAATCTTATTTCAGTCAGGCGAAAGTTGATATATACTAGCTTTTGGTTATGACTTGACTTTTCTAATAGTTTAGTAACACTATCTTAGGAACATGGTTTGTCATTCAGTTTTCCAAACATGTATTTAATTTTATTTTAATTAGAAAAATAGAGTTTTTTACATAAAGTCTAGAGAATAGCAGATGTTTTAAATGTAGGGGAAGCAGTTACGGGCGTCCATAAACTTTGGCAATAAAATTACAAATATAAACTTTACATGTCTTCCTAGTAATGAAAATTTTCTTAGTTTTTATCTTTGTGAGACATTTTCATTCATCCTATATAAAGAAAACTCTTTTTATATAATTAATAACGTTGTTTTATGTATGATATATTTATGAATTATGAGTTATATTTAGAATAAATAACCATAATAATATACAAATAAAAACTCTCTTTAAATGAAACTAAGGTTCTTCGGACATACTACGTGACTTTATTTTTGCAACCGTGATCACGGGCAGACGAGATGTGATCACGGTTCTGTAAAGTAGCCGAAACGTCGGAAGTATGTAGTTTTAAACAAAAATAAAGTCTCGTAGTATATCCGAAAAACCTTAGTTTCATTTAAATAAATAAAACTCGCGAAAATCTTAGATCTAAAAACTCTCTTTTAAGAAAAAAGAGGTGCTCTTTGTTTATGAGACAAACGTGAACCACAGTTATAGAAAACTCTTCTTTAAAAACCTTGTTATTTTAACTCAAAATATAAAAACAAAATACCTCAATGGCGTGCATTCGAACAAAAAATAATTTCACAATACAATACACTGAGGGTTAACAGTTGTTATTAATCAACAATATCTATCAAAAATCCTCAAAGGAAATGTTACTGTAACTGAAATCCGCTGTTGAAATAACATTAAGTAAACTCTTATTTTATTGAAAGCCAACAAGTAATTATATAAGAAATATTTTTATTACAATTTCTATCAACCAAATCTCCTGGTGATACGTCGTGTTTATAGGTATGAATGCTTAAAGCTGTTGAACGGGTCGCAAAAAACTTCTTTATTAGTTATTTTTACAAGTAAAAAATAAAACAATTTTACATTTAAAACACTCCATATCCTAAACAAATCCCATATTTTTTATGAACAGTAAGATTATATCTATTAACGTTTCAACTACCTGATAACGTTTTATATAAATTTACTAGAAACAATTAACCCGGGACATATTGACCGGCGAATAAATACCTAAGTTTAATTAACTGCGAGAAGATAGAATACAATAGTGTTGACTCCTGATTCTCTAGACAGATATTCGCAGATTCCACGGACCACAGTGGGTAGATGGAAATTTAAGTCACACGATTTGTATTTTAATAAAGCTTACGTTTATTCACATTGACTAATTTTAGAGTATACTTATGAGAAACACAAATAAAGATTAATTGCAAAGTTGGTATAGTCATTTTAAGACACCAAAAATATTAGCGAGAGAACATTTTGTACTTATGTATAGTTGAGTCTCAACAAGAGACTTAGAGTTTTAAATTGCTCCGCTATTCAATTTTAATTAGAAAAGCTTGTATTGGTAGATATGTTTTTTTTAACTACTCAACAAATTAAGATGAAAATTATATAAAGGTAAAAACCCTTTACAATATTAATAATATTAATTAATCTTACTTATTTTTAATTTTAATGAGGATAATTATAACAACGTCGCTTAGTAGGTAAGAGACAGCTGAAACATAATAAAGGAAATATAAAATTACATATTTCAGGGAAGTAATGAACTGTAGCATAAATTAAAATCTTCCAATAAATATGTAAAGTACGATATTAGCAAAGGTCGTGTCCTAGTCGTGATCTGTAAGGAACGTAATCTTATTTATATCGGTACAGCGCGGTTGCTGCTCGGCGAACATTTAAGTTCAACTAATTCACCATTGATTTGTCATTGATACTATTTGTGTCGTCGTCCTCTACGCGTGGTTCATTACTAACTCCAATTCGGAATATCTATTTCAGATTATAACAATTTGTGTTGCGGAATCATAGTCCAAATTAAATATAAATATATGTACATTTTTATTTATCCATACAATTTACATTGTTCAATAAAATTTAATGAATATCAAACGAGTTGAACTTGTAACAGTAAATAGTCACTTAACTTTCATAAAAATTACAATGTATACAAAAAATAAATATCCAAAAAAATGAAAAAGGTCAAAATCCTCAACTCCTAAATCCAACCAGTAACTAATAATATACGATATGTAATACCAATTCATTGTTTTCACAATGAAGACACATCGTGTCCGTTACGCCATGACACGGGTAAACCCTTTTTCTTCATAAGAACACTTTTGGCGTAATATTTCATATTTAAAAGCAATATCATATTTTTCCTTGTTTTTTTGTTACGTTAAAAATTCTCGTCACGGTTTTATATATTGTGGTCATGGGAATATCTGGTTGTTTTTTTTTTGTCATCGATTGACCTAGATGTCGGTAAACAAATCTTATTCATGACCGCAAAAATATTTTTGCAATTTTATATTTTTAAAACCAAGTATTTACAAAAGTGGATTTTCTGATTTCTAGGAAATAAACATGTCTGATGCTTTACCTGTTGGAAAAATACCTAAAAAATACATAAGACTAAAAATTACCTCTTAAATCTAGGCAAGTTTAGCTCTAAATTTGAAATTACGTATGTCCTAGAGTAGTTTGAGTTAACTTTACGTCTAACTTTAACGACACATAATTTTAACCCTTGAATATCCCATTAGAACTTGTACCTACCTGGACAATAAAAATTTGGTTTTACTCTGCAGATATAAATTCGCTTCGGGTGCAAGGTAGAAGTTCTAGACGCCTTTTTAACTTTTACAAGCGTTTTTAATAATGTGCGGGACATGTAAATTCGGCTAAGTTTTCCAATAAAAGTTGCAACGCTTTCCGAGTGCTCCGCCAAGCGTTTCGAGCTGCAACATTGCGCCTTGCACGCTTAACTATTCAGGGTCTTGAAATACTTTGAAATTGTTTATTTCATTCACTACGTCTGACAAATGACTTTATTTTATTTATAGTTTACTGGCCTCAGTCGATGCAGTATCTAATGTTTTTATAATGTTGTTATTATTTATATTTATTAAATTTATTACTAAAGACATTTGAATTTTTGTTACTTTTAAACATCATATAATAGGTACATCAAAACCACACGTAGAACACAATATATTTCTATAAATCTCCTTCGATACTTGAGGTTATAATTTACGATGTAAAGACGTCATTTAAGCACTATGTAGTATATGGCTCACTTCAGGAAGAGCATTTATATTTAAAATTAAATCCTCATTAACATTTCTTGCAAAACAAAATATATGTCAGTTTGTGACTATGAAGTATGAACCATGTGAAATTCAAGTAAACTGTAAGTTGTATAATGTTCAAAGGAAGTTACGGATGAAGTTGAATGTTTTAACTGCAAAATTTCACGTGTACACGAGTTCTGTTAAAACTCCACGGCGAGGACGTGTTATCAATGCCAAATAAACTGTACAGCAACATGAATAGAATAACCAAAACATTTTACACGACACGTTTATATTCACATGGCTGACACTCATCTTAAGACTCTACAAAGGTTCAAGATATTTTTTTCAAAACAGATATATTTTTTGACATTCCATTTGGAAAAAATAAATCTCTCAAATCTTAAAGAAAAATAAAATTATTATAAATGATCTTAGTTCATTTTATTTAGATGTTAACAGGAATACTTATCATTATAACATAATAAATAAACATTAGTTTGTTTTTTTAAATTTAAATAATTTCATTATCCTGGCGTTCAGGTTTATTTACAGTAACCTTCAAAACAATAAAAACGTATTGTATCCAAAAACGTTAGTTTTCCTTAAATAAGTATATGGAAAAAACTTGGATATGCATAATGCATATATACATATTTGCGTTCATAATCACATAAAATAATATTGAAATTATGGACATGGAAGTAGACTAGACTAAAAGAGCCCACTGAATAAGGGGGACAGCAACAAATAACTACAGAACATAAGCGCGTTTTGAAGCTAAGTCATTTAGGGAATATATGGACGACTAAATACATAATTTGAATTAATAATGCGTTCTTACCAAAAAGGGGAACGAAAGGAAACCCTCTCCTAGACAGAGTCTCATCCAAAATGTACATATTTTTTTTGAAGTGCTGCGTTTTACCTTTGTCTTTTTGATTTTGAAATACTAAGTAAATTCAAACTCATGAAAGGCCTTTTGCCAATGAACAAAGAACATTGTAATTAAGGACCGATTTGCATAAGATTTGAGTTGACTAATTGATGGAATTTACGAATAAAAGGAGCGTTTGTTGAGATTTAGCGCCTATTTAAACATTGCGACTGGAACATTCATTCGAATCAAATTATTTAATTAAGAAAAAACAAAATGTGTTTGGCCATGAACAAACGTAAATTTAAGTAGTATAATAAAACTAATATTTTTGGATATACTACGCGTGCTTAGTTTTTGTAAAAAACTACATACTCCCGACGTTTTGATTATTTTTCAGCAACGGGCAGACGGGATGTGAATGTATGTCACTTGGTCCTGCTGTTTATCATATACTGCCATCGTTTTCTTAATTTTCTGGCGTACCGCCCTGGATGCCGGCTGAAGGCGCTTACGGTCGCAGATGTTGGATAGATTCCAGCCATCTGCTCTTTTGAAAATGGGATGGTTTTTTTTAATTTCAACAGCCTAACGGATTAACCTTGGTACTTGTATACCTGTCTTAACGAGCGAGGATTTGTGGTTTATCAAATCGAATGTAGTGACTGGTTTGTCCATTGTGTGTTCACACACTACTGACTTCGACACGCACTTATTTTAATATCTGAGATGTGTTCTTTACCCCTGTTCCGATGCTCCTCTTTGTCTATCCAATGTATGACAAGCCAAAGCCAAAATCGAGTTTGTATACACCCGCTTGTTGCAAAGGATATATCCGATAAATATTAGTTTCATTTTAATAAATACTTGCGGATGTGTTATCACCCTTGATGGAAAAGAAGGGGAAGGAAAAGGTGGGAAAGAAAGAGTAAGGAAGAGGGTAGGAAAGGGTGGGAAAGGGTGGGAAAAAGGGAAGGGCAAATGGATCTCTCACTCATCTAACGAAACGTAGCCATTAAAAACTACTTCAAGGCGATCTTCTATGAGAGAATGATACTTTCCCGGTCGATCCAGTCCATATTCGACCTGTAGTAACTTGACCACAGCTAGGCTCTACCACTTACAATGTGCCTCGGTTTTAATTCATATGGCACCCAATTAACTCGCTTTTTAATCACTGCCAAAGCTTTCAGGCGGTTTTCTATAGTGGTTGAACCAACTTCTAAAGATATAGATAACTCTTGAAGTGTTTGACATGAATTTCTTTCGAGTAAATCCTCCAATTGATTATCTTCCAATTTTTTTGGCTCTCCAGGTTGTTCCTTGTTGTTTAAATCAAAATCACCACTCTTAAAACGCGCAAACCATTTCCGAAACGTTTGGTCAACTAAAGAATGTTTACCGTAAACTTCTACTAAAATCCAATGACTTTCTGCAGCACTTTTGTTCAGATAAAAATAATGTAATAGTAAAAATAATGACATAATTAAATAACTGTCACTTGTTGTCATTAACAATTAAAATAAGATGCGTCGTAAAAACAGTACCTAACAACAGCTGATCGAAGATCAATTTGTTTCAGAAGGTAAAAACTGAACACTGTAATAACTATGCTATCGCTCATGAAACGCTACAAATTTATTCCAACACCTTAATAATTATATCCCATTTTACAAGTATTAAGGAATTTTATCTCTCCGTTATATTGTTTTAAATTATATATTTTTTTATTTATGTAGATTCATAAGATTAAAAAGCTTCCAGTATGTCAGCATTTTTAGATGATGATGATTCTCTCAGTGACCGACAAATAAATTTCACCAAAATCTGTTGACTTTTAATGTACTTACCGACGAAGGCTCCCTAGAGCCTTTCCCTAGAATAGTTCCAGCTTCTATAAAGTTTAGCTCAATAGACTATTGGTAACTTTTTTAGGTACAATTAACCCTATTGACTGATATCTTCAACTTGTGACTTCTTAATGGACCGTTTTCTAGGCGTACTTGTTACTGCCAAACTCAGTGAATGGTAGTCATTGCAAAAGTACTTAAGGTTGGACTTCTTGGAAGATCTGTTTTTTCTACACATCAACAACGTGTTATTACTTGATATTTTATTAATACAGGTAACAAGATTGTGTCTTGTTACCTTCTTCTTCCACCTGGCAATTTCCCAGCTTTAGATAGGGTCTGCCTTACATGTTGTGAATAGTTTTGGCTAATTGTTTTTACGACGGGCCGCCTGCCTGACATCAGCCCTCTTTGGGAATACATTAGTCAGTGATGTCTAAATAATACTCTTAGAAAGTACATATGACTCGGAAAAATCACATTAGTACTTGTCAGGATCGAACCCGCGTTATCATGCATGAGAGGCGGGCCTTTAACCACTTGGCCACCACTGACTGATCAATTATTTTTGTTATATTCAAACATTCTTGCGCGACTCTCATTGCGATTTGCCTAATTGATAAATCATAAATATGAAGTTAAGGTAGGTTGCTATATTTGACAGGGCAATTAACTAAGATGGTAAGTTGCGAAGTTAATAACTTTGCTCCAGGTTAGTGCTGTAGTTTGCACTTTCAAACTTTGTCGTCTCACACACGCGTATTTCAGTGCCAGGCGCAACATTATTAGGTTTCACGGATGCTTTGTACTATATCAAGCAACCATAAAATCTTGTATAAGCACCTATATATAAATTTATTGATTTTTTTTCTTTCTCTTATTTTATTATCGTTTCCGCTCCGAAGCTGAAGTTTTCAAGTTTACTTGTGTTACGATGGAATCTAAAATTATACAATAACTCCTATTAGTTAAAAATTTATTAGTATTTAGTTAATCCTATAAAAATTTATAATGAAATTGAGGTTTGACTAGGACTTTAACTAATTCAGCCTAGAATTGTATCCTTAAATAGATTTTTTATTTAATTTTAACTATAGCTTCGTTTACACTGAATTCGTTTAATTTATTATGTTGTTGTATAATCACAAATGCGATTGAAATGAAAAATAAAAAAAAAACGAATTAAATTTTATATCACTTCCAATGATAATCTTATAATTGGTAATTTGAGAATATTTTATATATGTGAATGGTCTTTGAATAGAATATCTATAAATAGATTTAATACTATTCTTATTAAAACATTGAGTATATAAAATATTAAAGATTATATTATTGGTAATCCTTAACTACCCATCGCTTGACATGGGTTGACTTGCAGCTGTTTGAATTCTGTATAATTTAAATTTGCCTTAGCAAAACAAAGTTTTTTGTTACAAAAACAGTATTGTTTTCGCTTTGTAATATTGTTTTCTTATTTATACTTATATTATGTAATAAAATTTTCTTTCAAAAATATTTACTGTTGTGACATTATCGTATTGCAATAAAACATAAGAAGGAAGTGAAATATAAAGTCAACATTAAATTAATAAAAACTTATTAATTTTTGGTGACCCATAAAAATTATGCATGTATAGTTATGTATAAGTTCATCGTGTAAATTTTAATAAATAGTCGAAAATGATCAGCCAAGAGACTATTTGTCATCAGAAGCAAACAACTCCGCTCGCTTCACTCTACCTCGTTTTATTAGTATCTAGCTCGCTCACTGTTGGGAAAATAATAAAAATGAAATGTTGCTTACAAAAATACTTAAATATTATATTGAAAAATTTCACTATTTTTCTAATATATTAACAAACAAAACTCTCAGCTTTTAGTTTCCACCACAAAACTAAGAAAAAACGTTTAAATAGTTTCTCTGAACTGTCAGAGTCCATATTCGATGTGTCTCGCGTCATATTCGCGAGGACAGACATAAAAACCATAGGACGTGTATATGAAGAAAGGGGATTTACCCTCGTCAAGCGGACGACGGGAAGCGTAATAACTGAGAGAACCGAGATAAAAGCAGTACACGATGAACTCTTGATATGTTAGTTAGCTACATTTTCGGGGCAAACAATACTCTTGGGTTATAAATTATATTCCACTTACTCGTTATGTCTTATACGACTGTGTGAGTGTTTTCGTATTTTTGTCATCAACAGTGGCCACTTTATTTGTTATCATGAAATTGTGACGTCACCATTTAATCTTCTCAGACCGTAGAATGTTTTGGATATGCTCATTGACAACAAATCACAACTTGATAAAATATAATAATTATAAGCTTACAGCTTATACATTACAATCTCGGTTATGCATATGTTATTATAATAATTATTTTTAAAACAAAACAAGAGAAAATATAACAAAAATATGGTAACATGCCACTGATACTTATTTGGGCGTCCGTATTGATAAGCTGTATTGTTTCGTATCCATTCCTACATTCAACGCCGAAACCGATTATATTAAAACCAACAAGAAATCAAATTAAATATAATACATGCAAAGAAAATTTATTCAGAAGAAAAAAATGCCTCAAAGAGTTTACACCGCTCTGCGGTATAGATTCTTATGAAGATAAACTATTTGGATGCTTGGATTACAAAACGGTCGAAAATAAGGAACTACTTTTATATGATGATGTTACAAAAAAGAAGAAATCTAAGAAATCGACTGAGGGTTGGACCATACGTTGCAATGATTATGCTAGATGTCGTATGGTATCAGGTACTGCTAGAGCAGTTGAAATAGCACTGAAGCATAAAAAACACCTAAAAAATACAACACCATATACTAATAAAGGAAAATATATTTCCACGTTCTAATAATAAAATGTTAGAAAAAAACAATATTTCTCATTTTTTACGCAATGTATTATGTTAGTGTACAAAGTACACACATACATATAGCAACATGACAATGTTACAATTTAAATTTGGATAACAGTTCTAACCCAGTTTTGAAAGAAATGGAAAATATTTATTATCTTCTTTACATTTCTATATATTTGCTAGAATATGATCATAATGAAAATATTCCTTCTTTCAGAGTCACCCAAAAATACATAATTTATTCTAATAGTCATTTTCAAGCATTTTTAAATAGTTTTTAATCTGCACTTCTGCTGTGTTTCTTTTTATATGACAGGTGGCAAACGAGCAAACGGCCTACCTAATAGAAGAAAGTCACCGTCTCTCATGGAGATCTGCAACATAAGGGATAAGGGATGTTGTGGATGAGTTGCCGACTTTGATGGTGGAAGAGGGAGAGGAATGGTTGGTTAAAGGAAAAGGGCGAGAATCAGAAAGGGTAGCCGGCTCTCTCATTTATTGGACGAAATGCAGACTTTAATGAGTACTTCAAGCCAATCTTCTGTGAGAGAGTGATACTTCCTGGGCGACACAATCCATGGTCGAGCTGTAGCAACTTGACCACAGGTAGGCTCTACCTAATTGAAAACTTCGAACATCGAGTGCATCAGTTATGTTATCAAGATCGTTCAGTTATATTGCAATAGGGAAAAATTTTAACCATTTGTTGTTATAAGCACTTGTAGTAAAATAATAAAATTTGAATTTTATTACTGTATTTTGAGGGTAGAACCAAATTTCGAAACGTTAAGAAATTGAGTCTCTTTCTAAATAGTTCTTTTAACATATGAAATTTTTTGTCCTCTTAATTTCAATTTTATGCTTTTTTAAATAAATTAGTAAAATCTCAGCAAATTATCAATAATTAAATAAAAAAAACAAGAAGGATTTGATGCAGAGTTCACTCTATTTATAGTCATCTTTTTGTTTTACTTTCCTAACTTCAATGAAATTTCGTTATGCATAATCATGACCATGCCCAATATATGTAGATAAAAATCTTAATTTTTTAACTCTAAATGTTATAAGGAGCTTTTTTACAAGGTTTCCTTAGATTTCAATAAATTTAAAGCTTTTTTGTTATATTAATTTAAAAATTAGTCATTGAAAAGGAATTTTGTTTAAATAAAATTGACATCACAAATGTATTTCCAAAATGAATATTTTCTACATCCATGTTCATTGAATAAGAATATGATGGCCAAAATTAATTCTTATAATACCACCTCTATTTAAACATTATGTTTTCACATACCAAATTAAATAAAGTTTTCGATTTTAAATATTTTGAATGGATCAATATTTTTTTAATAGACGCGAGAGTTTTTAAGGTTTTGGTCGTGTACCAACTTAGAAATTGCAATACAGCAAAAAATATAATAATTGTCTATTCTTTTACGTTTCATGTGATATTTACTCTCCACACCAAAATTATAATGTATAAAATATAAATTTGACAGTAAAATAATTATTTATGGACGAGAAACAAATCTCAATTCACCTTCTAGTGATAGTAATAGTGCATAGATTTCACACGTCTTGGGGTTAAAAATTACATAGATAGTTTTGATGTAAAATGAGACTTACATCTGAAAATCTTTCAATTTCATTCAAACACATTCATTTTCATATTTATGTAATACGTAAAATAATAAATTCAGAGTCAAATAAACATTTAAATATTCTTATTTTTTTTCTAAACGAATAAAAAGTTGCACTTCATAATGAGGCACTAAACAATTTTTTAAATATAATTTTACAAACTCTGTGGTTTGGATGTGGATATTTTGTGAGCACTTTCACGCATAAAAATACGAAATTTACAATTTGCATAAGCGCTACACTTATTGACTTTATTTTCTATTGTGAATATATTAGGGTTAACGGTCCCATCAGGTCCGTTAAAGTGTACATACTTTTCAAGCTGACCAGCCACTGGCGAACATAAACTGATAGTTTTTATAAGTAGTGTCTGAAACATGATTTAATATTAGGATAGTATAAAGTCATAGTAAAACCTTAAAAATATTGTTAAAAATATAATTTAATTCAACTCAATTGTTTAGAAACTTACAATTCCCAAAGATTCTTTTCCCAGAAGATTTATGGAAGTTGTAGTCAGTATGAGCATAGTATAAAATATAAACATTTTAAATGTTTCTGCAAATATGTCTTATACTGTACAACGTCTTGGGTTTTGCCAATATTTAAGGAAAACAATCTTTGTTTATTTTATGGTCAAGTTGTGTAGATTATAATTCTTTCATTATTTATTTATAACTTTAAGCGTTTTTTTACTGATGAAGGCACTCGTAAGGAAATTTCAGTACAAACGGAACCCTTTCTGCTCTTGGTAGAAGTAATAGTTTTAATTGATTTTCAATTATATGATAAAATTATATAACTATATAAATAAGTTACAGTAAACAATAGAGTATAAAATATATAATTATATAAATAAGTTACAGCAATAAATACATTATCAATAATTTTAAATGTCGCTTGAATATTATTATTGTATCTTAGTATTATTAAAATGTATATTGGACGTGTGTGTTAATTTTATAGTAAAATTTAATTAAACAAAATGATTTGAAACTTAATTTTTACGTACGTGATTATAGAGATCAAAAGAAATAAAATAATATATAAATCTTTAAAATCTGTCTATATATTCAAGACAAGTAAGAGAAATGGCGGTTGATATATTATAGCCTATATCATTTTTAAAATGAATGAACAATTTTTCGGATTCTATATTAAATTATTATTATTCTTAGAGGTCACTGGTATTATTTAGAACAAGAAATTTATATATATTTTACAGTTTACTTAAGGCATTCATTTTCAATGTCATGTATCTACACATTATTGATGAATAAAAACAGTGAATGAAAATCGATTCAGGTCAAAAAGCAATAAAATTATGTTTTGATATAAATTAAAATCTTCTAAAAGGAAATAATGTGGGTTCACGATTTCAATAATTTTAATAATTGAGGAAATATATGATGACTGTTTTATTTTTAGAGCCTTAAGTAAACTTTTATAAAAACAAGTTTTGCAATGTGTGTTATAAATTTTAAATGTTTATTTAAACTTTAACTTTGACAAGGCATAATGATTTTTTTTACAATTTCATAAACACAGAGAAACACATTCAAAATAAATAATTATAAGGAGGATCAATGGCTAGAATTTTAATTAAAATGATAGTGCATCCTAATGGTATAAGGTTTTCATTGAATAATGTAAATAAAAGTAACAAAAAGTAAAAAATAATAATTTTGGCATCATAATTACAATTTATTATTTAAAATGTTGATATAATGCTATTTTTTAAAAATCCTGCAATAAATATCATGTATCATTTAAAAACTCGAGCTACACATCTAGCTACATGTGAACAGCTTTTTGTAAAACTTGTTGTTGTAACATTTACTTCTGTAACATTTGTTTCTGTAACATTTGTTTCGGTAACATTTGTAACATTAGTAATATTTGTAACATTTGTAACATTTGAAACATTTGTAACATTTGTAACATTTGTAACATTTGTAACATTTGTAACGTTTGTAACTGGAACATTTGTAACTTCAGAGGGGATCGTTGAATTTGAGAC
This sequence comes from Danaus melanippus, assembly GCA_010014825.2. Classification (NCBI taxonomy): domain Eukaryota; kingdom Metazoa; phylum Arthropoda; class Insecta; order Lepidoptera; family Nymphalidae; genus Danaus; species Danaus melanippus. Next base: position 9,791,538 of record JAAAKD020000427.1, read on the forward strand.
TTGCTCAGTAGGAGGCAAAGTGTATTCTTCTGATTCGGGAAAAACATCTGCTGAAAGCTTCCAGTATGCTTCGGTACTAGTAGTTGTAGCCGCTAATGATAAAGGTATATGCAAAACTCCAAACAAAAAGAACTAGAAATAATACAACGTGTAAGTAAATAAAGATATAAAGTAATTTTTTTACAATACGCACACACAGATCATTTTCCTTCAAACGAACAGATTTTGAACTAAGTTCATAATTACATAATCAGAACACCTACGATTCCCAATGGTTCAGCGAGCGTGAGGATTTGCAACACAATTGTGATTAGCAGCACGGTATGTATATGCATTTTAGATTCCACTAAAATTGCATTCTCTCTTTGATGGTATTTCTGAAATACGCTTTTGTTATGTGTCCTGAACACAACAAACTTGCAATCATAGTGTTTATGTCATGCTCTTTGAGCGCAAAACGTTCCATAATCTAAATTTGATCTAGTACATTTCTTTGTTTAATGCGTTTATTAGTTTGTGGTTTATTTGAAATTATTCAGCAGCCTTTTTTAAACTAGCTAATGATTATGGTTTAAATAAATTCAATTTGTTACGGAACCATCCCTGTCCATGACGCGTCGAAACAGAGATCGATCGAAAACTAACAGTTCGAGTTTCATAGCCACATAAATTTGCTTAAATTATCGTGAATTGTTTGCGAATGTTTTTAACGCGATGACACCGCTAATACCGGATATTAGCGCTATGTTTGCGGTTTTTGGCATATCAAATACATCATTTATAAATTGGATGGTAAAGATTATTTATCGGGACGTTTTAGTACGAATTTTTCAATTAAAGATTAACGAAACAATTGATATTTGTGGAAAACAAGAGTACACTGTAGCTTCTGATCCGAATTATTCAATAAGCGTTGCTTAAACTGCGTATGGTTCGTCCTTTTAATGAATCGTCAGTAATAGGTTTTTATCATGGCATTTTAATTCGATAACTTCAAGACATTAAAAACAATCCAAAATACCAAAGCAGTCCAGATGAGAAGATAAAATTATAGTAAAAGGTGTCCTATTTCTATTACTTTCCTCTCATTTGAGTTATCTTTGAGCTAAACATTATGTTAGTATTTTGTTATAATGAGATATTTTGAAATAAAAAATGATGATACATGCCTGTCCAAAAATAGTCAACTCAATAAGTTATAACGTATTAGAACAGATGTAAGGTAGTAATGTTCTGCTTTATAATACCAATAACATTTCATCTGTTATCTGCGGTGCGGAGGCTTATTCAACCGTTATTATATCACAGGTTATAATTCACAGCTGTCAGAGTGTCTATTAATTTAATTATTTAACCGCTGCTCAGAATTAGGTTGACATAATAAATAATATCGTGAATTACATTCGTCACAACATATGCCTCATTAATGTTTAAATACATTTATGTGTACCCAAATTATTTTAATTCTGTGGCTTTTGATGAAATACTCACTTAAGTACTAAGTATATAAATCCTCAAATTGTGATGTCGTTTACATAACAATAATAATAATAGATATTTGATACCATTGTTCGCATATTGTTAGGTTCGTCTCAATTTGTGTGTTCTCTCCGTCTCCTTTATTTACCCAATTAGGAAGGTGTGAATCTCAACTGCTAAGTTTGCCACGAAGTTCGGCCTGCATCCCGCCTCGTATTCCGTTAATACTTGGCGCGAGTTACCAACTTTAACGGGGAACTAGTTTTTTATTTTATTGAACTCTTCCATGATATGTCTTTTCGGTTTCGATTCATTGATTTAATGAAAATGAATAAATTGCAAATTGTTCCTGATATAAAAGTACCAAAAATTTAAATAATATTATTATATAACTTCCAAATATAGTGAAAAATGGAAGCAGGAACCTATATATCTTAAATAGTATTTATTATAAGTTTAAGAAATAACCGAAAAGTCGCTATTCAATCGTCGCTTAGTCCAAGACCTTACCGGGCCCATGTCGCTGCAAGCAAGATTTATTGTAACTCGCGAGCAAGTCAATTGCGCTTTGCGAACACTGTAACGCATAACGTACCTACTCTCGGTTACCGTGTGTGAACTTGTTAAAAGTTACCACTTTGTAACCCATTCGAATAAAAATCCATAAATATGGAGAGTTTGAATGAAAACTTTTTCGTATGCAAAAATTTATAAACGGTAGAATGCTAATGTAGTGGCAACATTGTGGAATGCAAGTTTTGCCTCGAAAAAAGTTAAAATTTATTTTAGTTCGCTTAAATTTACTTTAGCCTTAGCGAAAGTTAGTTACGTTTTTATTTTGATTATATTTTTTTGAAAGAAAAAAGGAACAAAAATATTATTCATGCAAATAAATGTCCATAATTTTAAAAGGGTCACATACGTACATACATATATATCACATTGAAATTCTAATGCTTAAGCCATTTACATAAAAACTCACCTAACACAATAGCATAGCCACGACAATAATGTTTATGGAATCCATAGAATAAAATCAGACAACCACGCTTAGAAGTACGCCGTTTACTTTTGGGCAAGAATGATACCAACATTAAAAATTCAGAGAGTAATAAATAATATGTATTATATATTCAAACATTAAAATTTTATTATCTGTATAATATCATGTAATATTTCATAAATAAAATAAAGCAAGTAAGTAAGTTTAAATATAAAATGTATTATCAGGTTCTCTAAATGATTAACGGATTCTTACTGAATATCATTTGAGTTTACATTACAATAAATAAGCTGAACATGTCCGTCATACTACGTCAATATGACTTAAAGCGTTAATCTGTCGATCAGTCCGTCCGTCCATGACAAGGGTACGAGTGAACTCAATGAAATTGCTTGTTTTTTCCACGACAAAATTCCCTTAAACCATTTCATTCTATGGGAAATTTGCGGTCATCAGTAACATACTCGTCGGCAGGTTGTTAAAAACATTCGTCCAAGATTTACTTATGTTACAAAATTTTAGCAAGTTATGAAATTGAGATCTCTACTTATATATTAAAGTAAATGTTTGAACAGGTTCCATAAGTATTTTTCATAATAAAGTATTCTTAATATTGTAACTTAGCGCAGTTAACAGTGACGCATCAGTACTGCTATCTTTCGAGCTATACGAGGGGTCCCTCATTATTTATGATATGCCCCCGCTTGTTCGTATTCGCGCCGAGGGTCATATTTTCGCGAACGTTCCGCGGTTATGTTCCAGTGTAATCAATATTTATTGTTATTGAACG
>JAAAKD020000427.1:9828215-9850275 GCA_010014825.2 Danaus melanippus
CAATAATATTGCAATCAATTTTCAATTACGCTTCAATATTGGTGCCAGCGAACGGAATCTCGTACGAATATTCAATTAGCTAAGAAAACTTACACTAATACCTCCATAATTTGGTAGAGATTCTTTCGTTGTTAATTATTCGAAGATTCCGTGAAATGATCTACGGCAGCAGATTGTTAATTGGTACGATTTAATGTCTATCGTATAACAAATTATATTAGAACTTCTACATCACAGTAAAGGTGAACTCTTCCCAGAAGTTATGTCACTTTAAATTAATCTCGACGCTTCATCATGTTTGGTTAAATACGAATAACTTGGATGAATTTTAAATTTACTTTATCGAAATATATTTAAAATTATCAATTGCATGCCACATATTAAACTCTTGCTCCATTAACATAACAAACCATCAATATTGCGTTTCGGAAAAATATTACATTTTGACGAAAGGTAATTAAAAATTGATATAAAATGGTTGGTTATATTTTTAAGATTAAATAAGTGTTGTTCATTGGAGATATATTTTTTATTTACTATTTCGTCATTAAGCATATCGAGTCTCGTAAATTTTATTTTCTTTGATGCAGTGTATGTTAATTGTAAATATGTAATGTTACAAAGCCTATCGTTTACTAACAATAACTGAACCCTCCAAAGGACGGCTCCATTCCCACGCATCACTGCCTCTCACCGGGTCGGATGTTATCAATACCCTAGCCATTTACTTAGCGTTATCAGACAAAATCTGTTATAATAAAGACATGCTAGGGACTCGTTTCAAAAAACATACCTTCATACATATATTATATAATTCTTGTAAAAAATTTAAATCAAATATATAACTGAATGCTAAATATAACCAAATAGTTGAAATCGTTGTCAAAATGAACTTTCTTACTCACACCCCATCGTTGATAGCTAATGTTTAGTTAACATTTATACTTAACAACAGATATCGAGACGGATCCTTTTCCATAAAACTGGAAATGAAAAATACAGATTCATTGTCAAAGACAAACCTCCTTGTAGCTTAGTAATATAAAATAACAGGCGACACTCCCATTTACATGCAAATGCAATTCCACTACGTGAGCACGTTATTAATACGGCAGACGTTTAATTTTTGAAGACACTTAACTGTCCTAGAGCTTCAACAGTAAATGCTTTCTGACTATTATACAACTAGAGGATGGGTTCTGAGAGATTATATTAGAATTAGTAACTTAGTTCAGTTGGTCGTGTCTTATATGATAACAAAAGCCTCAGATTATTTTAAAGTAGATACTGCTTGTTGTAATGCATCTTATTATTTAGTATCTACAATGTGAACTATGATAGTGAGTGCAAAAGTTACATGATCACAAATGGTCGCCAGCTCCCCGGAGTTATATTGCTACTTATTTATGTACGGGTTTAAATAAATTATGTATTTTAAAGTCCCACTCAACCCTTCAGTGTGGACTAGTGGTTTAGTATGTTGTCCTCATATATTATGTGTTTATCAAAATAAATAAAAGTTTAGCTATAAAACTATTACAAAGCCTTTAATCAATAACTATGTTATACATTAAATATTTATTTAATATATGCAATAAAGATATGACTTAATATTTTTCTTAATACATTTGCGTATCTAATGTTTTCATCATTGTCTACTGTTTCAGACGAGATTTGTGTTACAAGAAAATTACATTTATTATTCTTTCGAAATAAATGGATAGGATTTAATATTGCTAACACAAATCTGTCATAAAAAGTACTTTTTCTTTTTAGTAAATGAACTTAATAGTTTTTATAAATAAAAAAAAAACTAAAGGAATGAAACGATTCGAAGCATATTGGAAACAACTTCAAACAGCTTAAAAAAAACAAGCGCTTGAATGTAACTAGACTAAGTGAATTCGGTATTCAATGAAGGCGCTCGCCCCTCGGGAGTAAACAAGAATTGATAGCGTCGTTTATAACTCGCGATTTAGATAGCTCGCCGACGCGCCGCCATTACTCACAACGGCCCGTGTCTCAAACGCCTTAGAGATGCTTCACATTCACCGAGTTTTATAAGCTTCTATGATATTATAAACGTCTAATTTATACAATAGAACTTTTTTATATTTTTTTTTCTTTACATTATCAATTAATTCTTAAAATGATATAAAATGTTTAGGACTCAAATTCTTGCAGTATAAATATCAGGTAATTATACTCGTTAAGTTATCGTGAATATTTATAGTCTATAAAGATCTTGTACGTCACATTAACCATAGAATTTGAATGCGTAATAAAAAAAAATAGCGTCCTAATAATTATGTTTGTAAGACCTTTAACTGGCCACTTGCTCACGGCGGGCCGTCAAATTTCTTCCCTTTATTGTTTTTTATACTCTCAGGGAATCATTCTTCCCTACCTCTTGCGCGTTATGTGCGCGATTATTAAGCACTCTCACTTGTTTTTTGTCGTGACTCCTGAAAATAATATTGATAGATGACAACCTCGTACGTTATTAAAATGCCATTTTGTTGTTCATGATAATAAATAAGCTTGTTTTTATTTTAATTTATTTATAGCAGAAATAAATCTGTAGGTATTGATGCTCATACCTTCGTCTGTGCCAATATATTTCGAATAAGAGAATGATGAAGGACACAACAGCAGTTTGAGCTAGGATTGCAAAAGCTGGTGCAGCTTGTCCGAGAGCGAGTGCTCTTGGAACAGTTCCGGAACAGGATGGTGTGACACCACTAGCTCGTGCTCGCACGGCTGAGGTATGGCCACGTTCAAGGAGCCGCATTAGACTGTAATCAAACAGCAGTTATTAAGCAACAAATTTTTAAGATGTAATTCCATTATATGATTCTATAATCTACAGGACCTCCAAACGAAGAATTTCTTATAAGGACTACGTTTCTGTCCCACAATGTAAGTGTTTGCCGGAATCATAATTTGTAGAGAGCCAAGGGCACAAATATCCTTTTCTTTGAAGCTTCTAGATATCGCCTGATACGCTGTGTAAGGCTCCGTGTGGAAGGCGTAATCTGTAATCATTTAAAATACATTTAAATAATGAGCATTATACAACAATTAGTAATATTTATTTTACAATATAGATATATAAGAATAATGATAGTCGCTGTCAGTCATCTTCAGAATTTCCTCAAATCAAATAGACAGTTTGAGTTTAGTTTAATTGCAAGTTGATTTTTACATTATACTGCGTTGGTTAAATATATTACTATAGTTATTGCTGTAAAGCATTTTTATAGCAAGTTATTTTTTTTATATGTAACTGATTTTTATGAATCAAATTTCATATCTAAATCCAGAGTTCTGTTATGTAATTCAAACAGGAGTCAGTTTCAAATTCACAATCATAAAATAAATTATTTGAACCGCCGGAACGAATGAGCTCCATCCCCTCCGCGGCAGTCTGCAACAGTTTCGTAGTTCGCTTTGTGACCGTCGCTCTATTTCTTAGTATATCTTCTTTCGGATTTTTCAAACCACTATAGTAGAAAAATCCAGGATTCTGAAAAAGTATGACCCATTTATTCAGTATCTTAAATATTTCCTTACTCTAGAAATAGAAATGGAGACTATTTTAAAAATTTATGTTAAAAATTACGCAAACTTTTAAATCTTATTTAATTATAAATTTAGTACGAGATTGCATATTCAAGTAATTTTTAATACATTTAGCCAGCCTCTGGTATATGAAGTGTCCTCGAAGACCAGCTCGAAGTCGCTGTCAATCAGTTCATCTATGTTTGACATGGTGGGTGCGGCGGCGTTCAGTAGCCACGAGACGACGCTACTAGTGTAGTAGTTATATAACAACATGCTCATTAACCCCACAACAAGAAGAATAAGACGACGACCTTAAAGAGATGTTTTTAATTAGATAAGAGTTTTGAAATTGGATGACAGTTAGTAACTTATGTAATGTATGTTACCTTGGCTAGATGTAAATTCATCAAATAGCTGTACACCATCTTCGTAGGCTGAAATTACTCATTCTATAATTTTTTTTACACGAATAATGTTTTATAATAAACATTAGGCTACCCCACCAATCACATTGAAATTATTTATTCTTTTTATATCATGACTCATAAAAAAGTGAATTCATTTATTTTTGCGCTAATCTTGATACGATACCTTACCTTGTTGACAAATAACAGCAAAAACACTGAAAAATGCATATAGTCCTGGTTCGTCTCTTTCCTCTAAGACAGCCGTGACGGCCAGCACTAAAACGCAGACGACACTCGCCACCGCTGTGCACCACCACACTCCAGATGACAGTGGTGTGAGAAAACGATTCTCATAGTTACCTATACCCTTGTCCAAAATGAGGTAGAAAAATTTCGTTCTAAAAGAACATCATTAAAAATAGCTTAGTATAAAATATAATAGATTAATGGTGTATAACAAATTTGATATAAAAAACGTATACTCCAATTTAGTTGTCGGTGGAAAGAAAGGATCAACCCATTCCATCCATGGTGAGAACATTCGCAAGCTTGTAAAAGAAATATCCTGCTCGCCCCAGTATATTGAATTGGTCACTCCCTAAAAATAATAAGTAAATTCATAACGCGATTAAAACTAGCCAATAATAATGAGTATAGCAATGTTAAGACTATAATGAAAAGAATTACGCAAAAGTTTCTGCAAAAAAACATACTTTACCAAAGTATTGTTCCTCAATGGAGATCCAACCCAGAGATCAGCCATGGTGTAATTGAATCTGGAAATTAATTTCATGTCGTAAATTAAAAATGGAGCTCAACTTGTATAAGCTGTAATTGGAATAAAGAAGCACTTAATTATTTTAAATTTAGCTAAATTAAATTGCTAATTCATTTAGTAGCAACTATAGAAGAGCCAAGCGAATCTGAAAAAATATATATAATATTGGATAAAATAACGTTAAAAAAATAAATAAATATAATACCGTGGATATACGGAATACCTGAAATTATGATTTTCCCTAATAATAGCAAGTAACTGGGCAGCGGACTTTGTTATTAAAGCTACTCGCCAATCATATCCAGGTTGTAAAATCATTTCGGGATCATAGCCCTGAGGTGCTCCTAAAACCTAAATATTTAACTTTAATTCATTCATGGCAATTAACGTAATTAGATTTAAGAGATAATGAATTTGCTTTCCAATTAAATATTTCATTCTTTACATAAACATTATATCAAATAAAAAAATGTTATCTATATGAGATTTTCTCGTTGTCGTGAAACTGTATTATAATTTCGCCTAAACCGAGCTCGTGAAACCACATACAAAAGGTAGTGAAACTTTCTATAAAATATACGAATGATATTCACCACGGTTATGGCTCTCAGCGTCAAATTGTGCAAATCCCAACGATCATAATATTTGAATCTGCTCAACGAAATGTTCAAACCTGAAATTGTGAAACACGAATCAGCGCCAAACTGCCCCGAGCTATGAATATTTTATCTAAAAATTATTCACCTCTTCCCGGACTCCATGTTCCTATGAATTTCTTCTCTAAATTGTTACCTTGGATCTTCCCGAAGTTAAATACATCCATTAGTTGGATATCTGTCTCTTCTGTAAAATTAGAAATATCGAAAATATATTATGTCACATTTCTATCACTGTCATATTGTGGCCCTATTATCGCCAAAGTATCGTTATACTACTATTTTTTAGTTTCATTAAAAAACATTACCATTGTTATATTTTATTTTTACTTAATTACCTTTATTTAGAGCGACGACTATGTCTGTATTGATACTTAAATTTAAATTTTGTAATACATTTTCTATTCGAGCACCGCCGCTACGTTTCTCGTTCACGTTCTCGAATATTAGCCACATGTGCACGTCATCAAACAATGCCGATCTCGAAGCCTGATTTATTTTATTTTGATCAAAATCTGATCTAACACATTATGTATATTGTTAAAAATTATATTAACTTTCTAAACTTCAATTCGGTAACATAAATAATTACTATGTTTTAAATATAATGAAGAACAATTTTTTGAATTCATAATTGTTTCTTAACAAACAAATAATAATTTATATTTAAATTCGAAAATATACTGTGAACAATTCATCGATATGAGATGGCTTCGAACCTGCAACTTCCAGAACACAGCATTCCAGGTCCTTTACTGATTACACTGTAATGCCCTGACTTGAATCAATGAATGAGCTATTTTATAACTTCTTACTTAAATTATAATTTATGTTTTGACTGAACCTTGCTTAAATGAATAAAACAATGACCTGTTCTAGAACATTCGTAATACCATTACAGGAACCATCCATCAGTACTCCGATTGGAAAAGTCCATTGATGTAAATTCTTATTTAAATCCAATGCGTGTTTCTCGATACGCGTTAATGAGATTCTTATATTGTTCCGGTGAAAAGCTTTTACCAACTTTTTGTGTAGCGCTTAAAATTTTATATGATCTTTATTTATAGAATCTCCAAGATATAATCATAGATACACCTCCAAATTTAACCTTACCTAATTCAAAGGGTATTCTTGGCAATCCACATGTCAAATAGGAAACAAAAGGTACATGTTTTTTCAAGAAATAGTCTACAGCTAGGTCTGCATTGATAAAAGCGACAGTTTGAGGAAAAACCCCGCTCAGTACAAGAGACCACCACAGGATACGCATCTAACAACAAACACAACTAGTTATCTATAAATTACAGTATACTATCTAAACTTTTACTTTGTTTTTAACATTCAAAGGAAACTATGTTTCTCGAAAAGTTTTAGTCTTTTTAATTGTAATCATTCACATTTCTTTTTTCTATAGCGATGGAAACCTTTTCAGTACGTGGCCAAATATATAACCGACATTTCCTCTTACTTCCAAGTCAAGATTTATCATATCAAAAATATGCTGGTAGAAACTCTTTTGAAAAACAAATTATTGCCATTCCGTTGTTGGATTCGTTTTTGCTTTAGACAATACAATATATATCACCATGTAAACTGTTAAAAAACTAAACGATAATAAATAAAGATCCATTTTATGGTTGTTTTCAACAAAGAAGTTATCCTACACGAATAATTCGCCTCTCGGGGACTATCGTCCTTTCAATAGTTGCCATTTGTTTACATTCCTACGACTAGAAAGGAAACTGAGTAAAGTAAAATATTGAATTTTTGAAACTGCACACCCAAATGAATTGCTTTCTAGAAAAAAATCGGATCCTACATATAGCTGTTGCGAAACTAGTCCTTGTATCCGACTTAATTCATTATTTTTATTTTTTCCGAATATTCAAGTATCTAATTTCTAAACTATTCTCATTAGAAAGATCCTGCAAATATGCATTTTCATATAATAAAAAAACTTTTTCACTACAAAAGTGACGACAAGGCAAATTTCTTAAAATAATTTATTAGAAATAAATTAAGATTGATAGATATTGGGTCTTTTAAAATGATTTTCCAGGTAAGTCCAAATTTCGTTTGAGAGTTTTCGAAAGTGGTGAATACTGCTCTTAAAACAAAAATCATTAAACTTGTTGACACATGTTATATCAAAAGGGAAAATTCATTAATATATTGAAGTATGTTTTTGATGTTCTTATACTTTTGAATATGAATTAAATAACAAAATAGGGCTCTTTCATCTATATATGTATATGTATATAATTCTCGTGTCGCGGTGTTAGACAGAGAACTCCTCCGAAACGGCTGGACCGATTTTGATAAAATTTTGTGAGCATATTGAGTTGGTCTGAGAATCGGCAAACATATATTTTTCATACCCCTAAGTCATAAGGGTTGTTTACCCATAAGTCATAAGCCGGAAAATATAGGATAAATAAAGTTCAATACCTTAATATTTAAAAAACTTCGAAACCAATTTTAATTAACCTTTTTTTAAATATTGAAATTGTATTTTACTGAATCACTGTCTACAAATATTAAAAGCTACATACAGAAAAGAATTAAATTGTATTTTTATTTCACTGGCTTGGAAATTAACTGCGCCCTCGAATGAATCCAACCAGCTTTATAGATTCTACAGACAAAAACATTCAATAGTTATGTAATATGCATCATGTTAAAACTACTTCAGATTATAGGCAATTGGTTGATCGGTATGATGGTCATATTTTAGTTGTCAATCAAATTTACGATCAAGGTTCATAATTTGCATTTTAAAGGACTTTGTAAAAATTTCTATTCATTTCTCATTATTCAAAAAAACAAATGTTCCACGTGGTTTTCATTATGTGTTTTACTTTTTCCAAATATTCAGCCTATGTATTATTGCTATTACTAAAACAAGACGAAGATGAAAATATAATAAAGATACACACAAACTAAGTATTTAATGTAAATACCAAGAATAAAAGTTATGCTGCACAATTTTTCTTTAAAATTTACAGAAGCGTAGCGATGAAAATTTGAATAATTCAACGTCTCTAAAATGCCGGTTTTTTATCGTAGTGTCTTGTTAACTGACTAACTTAAGGCGTTACCGGCAGTTATTGAAAGAAATCGTCCCCTCGGGTCAGTGACGCTTCTTCAAGCGATTTAAACCGACTTTATTGACACATTCCTGCTTTATAGCTACGATGATAATCCTTTGATACTTTAATTTAAAATATTACAGTATAAACAACATTATTTTTCATAATGATTCTATTAAATAAATATACAACACTAAAAATTTCTTCATTGTCATATGACATTCTCATACCGAATCCTTATTAGAGTGTATTGTATTTATAAAAATACCAGGAGTTGAACTACCTGTTATATAAAAATCCCTTCGACAACATAATTTAAGGAGCTTAGAAAACAACATACTTACGTACTAGAAGTATGTTGTTTACGAGTCTCCTAGAGACGGTAGTTACTGTACTTAACCATATAACTTATTTTTTTTACATAGTTAAACCTGATTTATACTTGCTCCTTTCTTTGTAGTGTGCCTGGTACAGTATTGGTAATTCATCGACAAAAATATCACGAAAGCAATTTTGATGACTTTTTGTAGCTATACCGCTGAAATAATATACAACCGATATTTTTCCTTTTCAAAGAAACGTATTTAATGTGAAAAATATAATTTAAAAACATATTTATAAGTAAATAAGCGAGAATGGAGAAAAAAACAAGCAACATTTTAATTTAACATTTTCTATTTATCTACTCGTTTGAGCGAAAGGCAAATTAAAGTTTTTCAATTAGTCAATACGGAGTTGTGTTAGAGGCGGCTTGTTTGACGGCGCTATAAAAGAAAGCGGCAGAAATAAGTATCTGACGGCCAAGATAACGTACCAATAGCACTGCACTATTGCGTTCACCGCTTGTCACACCCTCGTAATGAAACAATGAAATAAATAACCATTGATTTTTATTTAATCCTCTTGTCTTCTAGTTTTTTTTTAACTAATAACATATTGACAAAGATGGGCTTATTCAGAGTACTCATTAACATTTTAGAATTACTTTCTTTTTACTTTTCTATTGTAACTATACTACAGTAGATTAAAAGAATAAAACTTTGTTAAAGTTTAACACTTTTTAACACTTAAGTTCTGAAAAAAAGTTACAAAAACTTTTTGTATTTTTAATAACCTCCAAGTTGTTTATTTTCATGAATTAATATTTTGAATAATAACAGATCGTCAACGGTGTAAGAAGCAGTTCATCTGAACCGGATGAAAGCAAAAGGGCGAACTGGTGTGCGTCGCAACAGGACAATATAAATGCTAATTCGCCCCCCACTCCTCCCTGTCACGGCCCCTCGCAACGAGTTTTTTCAGTTTTGCTCTTTTTCGCAATTCCATGCTTACCTACCGATTATCACGCGCTACTAACATTACTTTAGCCTTTAGAATCGCTCTAATCTTTTCCGGTTTTATAATTGTGGTTTTAATTTTTTATTTATACTTTTTTGCAGATTATTCCGACTTTAAGTCCGGAATAGTTGGAAAGCAAGCTAATAGCATAATTAAATAACGTGTCTCAGTAAAGGGTTTAGTAAAATTAAAACGTTTACAACATTCTGAACATGGCTGGCGTCATTTAAGTTTACGTCAATTACTTATATTTATAATTAGTCCAAATGTATATTTTTGATCTAAATTCGTGCTGCTGTTCTAGGTGCTGGGGAAGTCGTATTTAACATGATCCTTGTGTCCTTGGAACAGGGGTCTGGGTCTGATTTACAAGGGCGCAAATTGCGACGTGACCGCGACCGTGTGTCGCAGCTATAATTTATACAAATTCCCCCACATTTATCGTCGCTTAAGGATTTCGTTGGACAGAATTAATGATTATTGTCCCTTTTAGTTGGTGTTGCAAACTATGTGCGATTGACCCGTGGGTAACTTGTAGGTTGTAAAACTTGTCTGTCATATGTGAAAGTTCTCGAAGTTGTAATCATTTAGGGCACGTCAGGGTGCGTTGAATTTAGAAAGTATGAATGTATATTCTGTACAAGTATAAACAAGAATAATATTTTTAGGAGTGTAGGTTACTCCACTACAAATTTGTTTTTTTTATGTTTTGTGTATTTATTTTTTCATTTTTAAATATTTAAATTTGTTTATTTAAATAACGATTTATGCACTATTCTTATTTAGTCCAACAAAGGCAATTATTTCAGTAATATATGTGTTGTTATAGTGTATACATTTAAGTTATGATGGTCAATAAAAAAATAATAATTTGTCAGACTCTCAGAGCATTTATGAAATTAAATAATTTTTTGGTTTAAGCCCATTTGGCTGTCCCCGGTGGAGTATCACAATAAACAACGCAGAAGCTAAATTTATATTTTTAATAGAACAAATTTTTATTTTGACAGTAATCTGACAAAATGAGAACTTTATCAATGTGTGATGATGTCAGTTGTGATAAAATTATATTAATATTATGTTACAATATATGTTTTCAAGCCTAGTCTCGATCGATTGGCTTAAAATAGTTATGATAAGTTATTCTTCAACTAACTTAACAGGTCACAAATAACTTTGTTCACAATCTATATTATACAATTTAAATATTAATATATTAATGTTTGTTCTCCTTCACACATACATACATCCAGCCTCTTACTACCCTCGTCATGTTGACGAACGTCATTATGTCATTTCATTTGCGCCTCGTGTTTATTCTGAAATATTTTTTTTTCCTTTGTGTATAATAACATTTCTGTTAGCATAATTTATATTGATATTTCTATGACATTTTAAATGATATTAAACTGGGGACGACTTGTTTTCATCCATCTAAGTATTATTAGATTTTATGAATATATGTTAAGTTCTTTTCTTTTTTAATCAAAATTTATTTGGGTTATTAAATTTCTTTATCATATAACATATATATGTATATTATACATTATTTAAATAAATAGAATTTAAAAATTAAAACAGTAAATGTAGTAAATAAGGAAAACTCAACGAACTTTAAAGGTAAATAATAATAGTACGGCCCACTTGTAGCCACACTTACGACAAATTGCGAGAGCGAGGGAAGCACTTCTACTCGAGCAGTGGTCGTTGTGCAGACAATGCGGGGCAGCGCTTTGACGACGAACGATTTATGTACCACCAAATGGACATATATTATCTATATACCTTGTTAACATTATATAAAATAAAACAACTCTACGATCTTAATAATTAAACACACGTAGGTTAAAGAAGGTTTTCCATTGTAGCAAAATTCTTTTAAAACTCTTTATGTCTCTATATAATTTAGAGCTATAAATTATAACAGAAAGGATAACGCTTTTGTTTTCAAACGAATTAATAAAGAAACCATGATGTTAGGTACCTTATTTTACGCGACATTAAACGCGACAATATTATAAATACATACAACATTTACTCCGTGACTCCTTTCTCCCAGAATTCAGAATTGGGATAAATTAAAAAGAATGTGTACTTAAAATGTAAAAATGATAAGCAAACGATAGCGTCATATCGGCTTATGTCTCGTGACTTCATACAAAATACGGTCATTTTAATTGTCATGTTATAAATAACACCTTATGTGGTACTTTGACGTACCATATATGTTGCAAAGAAAGTGTATCAGACAAATATCCATCCATCTATAGTCTACACAATCTGTCATGTTTATAATATGATTAGAATATACTCGTATCGCAGATGAATATGTTTTTCTTGTACACATAGTTATGAAGGACGTCAGGCCTGTTCTAGTTGTAGCAGTGTTCCGTGTTCAGAATGCGTTCCACTTATCGACAGTTCTGCAACAAACGTGTTCTCCACTCTGAGAGCATTGTCTTGTCGGAAGCCGCATCATGCAGGATATACAGATAGGCCGGCTGATACTGACACTACACCTACTAATTTCGTTTAAGTTCAACTTAATGCCAAGCTCCAAGACAGAAACCACTAACCCTACTTATTTAAGTTTTTTCTCTTCAATTCAACTGTAATTATTATTGCGACAAATCGGTAAGTTTGTAGTTATTTATAACTCTTGAAAACGTAATAGATATCGCTAGGTCTGTGTTATGAAAAATAACTTGAATAAGATTTTGTATCTAATCAGAATACCAAAACTGTACACTAAAATATTTTATACTAAGTGTTATACATATTAAATAGTTTATGTCTTCATCATCATCATCATCATTAGGTTATCAGAGCCACTGCTGACCAAAGGCCCCTTTTCACATGGAGAAGGTTAGAGCATTAATCACCATGCTTGCTCAAGGTGGATTGGGGGTTTCAAACTTCTTATTTGAAATTGTAAGTTCAGATTTCCTCACGACGTTTTTCTTCATCGCTGATCAGTGGTGACTAAATACTCTTAGAGAGTAAATATGACTCGGAAAAGATCACATCATGCACGAGAGGCGGACCCTTAACCTCTAGGCCACCACGACATATCTAAGCCACCTAATCTCTGGGCCACCACGAACATCTGTAAATAAATGAACTGAAATCAATAGAATTTAATGAAAATTTCAGACCTACTCGTAATTAACTAAAATAAAGCATTCGGTAATGTTTTTCATATTTAAATTTGTGCATCAACAAAATATTCAATAAAAAAATTCCATTCTGTGAATGCATTCATTTGTAGAGATAAACAGAGGATCCAGATGCTTTTAAAACCATGATTCGGAAACAGTAACAATGTTATCTTTATTGTTTTAACGCGGAGTCTGGGAGGGTTTTTATAATATTCGTTATAAAAAAGCACTTTTAGATTCAAATAGCCAGCGGTGTTTAAAAATATCAATCTCTGAATAACGAGTTAATATTTCAAACATCAATTGTAGTATAGATGAAGCATTTCACACATAATTCAGCCACGTTATCGCTCATTAATACAAAACCTAAAAAGAGTTGACTCTTATGTCAGATTATTGTAATTTCAATACTAATAACAAATTAGGTTTTCTCTCATTCTCCGAGACTTTGATAATTAACACGCTTACTTAATATATTTAATATAAAACCAATATATTTCATTTAACTTCTCTCTTTCCAGATAGTGTCTTTTAGAAGAACATATAAATTAAAAGAAATTATTTCCAAATTAACGGATTTTCCCCTTCTATAGAAACAGATGCTTTGCTATAAATCATATTTTAGGATGTAGTAATTTAGTTATTTTTTTTTATGTAAGTCTTTTAATCGAATATAACTAGTAATTTAATATTATTTAATACCAAAGCCACTTTAAAATTTTATTCATAGATTTAAAATGGTAAATGGAGGTACTTAAAAACATAATAATATTGCCAGGATCTCCCTCACCCCCTAATTGAAAAAACGTTGTGTCATTCCGAAATTGTAAAAAAAAATGTAATTCTATTACCTAAATACGAAATAAGGTCTGCATTAAGAATTCAAAACATTTACAATTGCCTCATCTCTACTGTAGTCTTCAGAAAAACGAAATTACCAAAGTGTCACTCAAAACCACGTTTTTTTAGATGACAGTTGTAATTTTATCTAATTATTGTTACAGAAATATTTCAGAATTGTTTTCTCACTTATTAACTGTTTCTGCTCCGATATTTTTGAAGAGATTTATATTGTTTTTATAAATATGGCTTTGAGCTTATTATATAAATATTGAATGGCCTTTACGTTTAATAACAAATTATAGATAACATATGAATTATAGATAACATATGAATCAGGGTGTAAAACAAACATTACAATGAAATGTTAATCTGACTATCAAATACTTAATACTGGAATAAGTTTTTGTTACCATTTAAAATAACTCTCTACAAAGTATAATATTTGCCTAATACATATCGTGATTATATTATTGTAATATCTAAGAGTTAAAGTTAGTAATGACCTATATAGGTTACCTACCTACACTAACGTTAAACAAAATAGTAGTTAGATAAATAAAGTCTTTAAATTAAAGTTTAAAAAATTAATTAATCTAAAACTTTAAATTAATAACTCCGCTGCTTTTACTGTTGTCATCATGCGAACTGGTTTTGCTTGTTTCTTAAAAAACCTTTATTCATCAGTAATATGAAGCGTGTTTGTCATATTATCACAAATCACTCTTCAAAGACGTATTCAACAACAAACAGAGGTTAGTTCCCAAATAGAGTAACAGAGGTCGTTTAAAAACAATAACCGTCCCGAGATTACTATTTGATTCAATGTTTGCTTTCTATTCCGTGAACAATCTATTTGTCGGAAAACGCTTGCAGCAAACTAAGAGGAGATTTAATTTTTCCCGTAAAATCCATTTTCCTGCCATCACAATATAGACACCTTATTTCCACGAGAGAAATTATAAAGCAGAGCAAAGACGGGGCATTTATTAAGGCGTTCAAAGGAATGGCCACTAAATAAGAGTTATGATGAACAACATTTTTACTTAGACACCAAATCTTCTCACTAAAATTTTATTTTATCTTATTCTAATAAGTAAATATTATATAACATGATAGATGTTTTTTCTTTAACAGATCAGTTAAGTCTTAAATTTTAATGACTTATCCGTTTCCCTGGAAAATAAAGAAAAGTTTTACCACAATTATAGAGAACGGGTAATTTTAATTTTAAATCATTTGTACTTTGGACCTAAAATAGATTAAACTTAATTTAAAAAATAATAAGTAACCTTCACTAGTGTTTATAATAATTAGCTTTGAAGATAGTTTTTGTTGTCACAAGTCGCATGTTCAGCGCCCCTCCGTGAGCCAGTGATAGATGACCCGCCGCCGGCACTCGGTGTACCGCATCTGCTTACTGCAGATTATTTACACTTATTTATAAATAGCCACTACACTTTATCGGAAGAAGCTCCACTGCAATGGTCCTATATCAAGTGATAAGATTTCCATTTAAACCGTTCCTTCAAAGTAAATATCTTACAATATTTTCTATATCATCCGTTCGAGTAAACTTCACACATTAATTTCCCTCCTCTGCAAAAGCTATACAGTTCTCTGTATATTGTTTATGCTAGACCGTACAGTAACAAATTATACCAAAGTTGGGTTCAGCTCTTAAAGCGCTTTAATCCCTGGAGATATATAAATGAAATAGTCTATCCCGAAATCAATCATTACCTACCGTTGCGGCGCTCTGCCAGCATCGACGTTTTGAATTAAGCGGTGCATTTGTTGGATAAATGTTCAGTTGCGTTCTGTTTTTGGTAACAAAATGTGTACGATTTCCGACTCTATTTACATGTTTATAGAAGCTGTAATAATTTGAAGGGTAACCACATTTTGGCGAGTTAATTTTATACATTAATCATTGTCTATATATGAATCGTTAACCGCTTTATTCGAATACACTTCAACGTTAATTCCTTATTTCAATTTGTTTTATAATTGTAAATATATTTGTGGTTATTTTGGAAAACATAAAACTTAAAAAAACATTTAAAGACAAAATTAAAATAAGTAAAATTAACGATTTCATATCAATGAATTAATTGGTGTTGTTGTGAATCTTGTGCATATATTGTTTATTTATATTTTAATAAGAACAATATTTGTGGTAACACGTGTGCTATACATAAATTAACCAATTCGTTGTTTCCAGCGAGTGACGAAGCACTTTGTATTAAGTTAAGTACATCTACAAGTCGTTAAAACTTCACGATCCTGATACCTTCCGAGGAACAAACCTCAGAAACCACAAACAAACAAACAACTTATGTATACGAGTGATAAATCATTTGCAAGATATCGCCGGGTATTAAATAACTTTATTCAATAACGTTACCACATACAAAAATATTATTCTTGTACATATGTGAAATGAATGAGGACAGGTTAAAGGTTGTTAAATATTAAAACAGAGAATTTTGAAAACATTGAAGGCATTTCCTCGCTCCATCGAGTGCAAGCTTCTCAATGCTGTCGCCGGCGGCTTACCACTAACAAATGTCTGAGACTTGCATATGCTACTGACACGTAAAAGCCTTGTGTGAGTTACTTTACTTGAGTTCGCGCATAAAAATCTTTAGACCAGAGAAATAGTGTCTTAAAAAATAATTCTGTAATCTGTCTTGCTTATTTCCTACCCCGAAACTAAAGAATATATTTCCCAGATAATTATTACTAATGATTTTTCGATCTACTATAACTCAGAATATAACATTATATCAGTTCATCAAAGCATTTAGTTTAAAATGTCTAAACACATATACCATAAGCATTTGCTTTCTTAAAACGTCACGTACATTTCCTCAGCAGTATGAGGTCGGTGCCTGGTGGTTCACTGCAGTTAATAAGACGGAGTGGTCGCGGAACGAGTGAGCGTACTTCACTTGCCGTGGCAGCGACAAATGTCATTATTTAGCGTCTATCAAAATATACGGAGAGATATTTCGACTAAAAACGCTACACCCGTTTAAAGGAAATGTTAAGAAATAATTATACATACACTTACAGGTTAAGTTAAAACAAAACTGGTATACATATATTTATAATATTAAAGATTCACCCGTATGTTTCCACATAATGAGTGGATGAGTTAATAACCATTATTTCAAGATTGTAGACACATAATCCTTAGCACCTCATAGAAAGCATTTAACATTAATAGGCCCCACTTTTAAATTCTCGATATTCTCATAACAATCATGTTTCATACACAGAGATACGATATATGAAATATAAAATCAAAGCAGAATTAACTGCAAAAAATAATATACGTCAATAAAGTCCTGTTGCCTTTCTCACTCGTATATTCCAAACAAAAGCGACGTAGAGATACGTGCAAGCAATCAAGCGCGCGTTCCAACGACCCGCGCACCGCACACACATTTTTCTCTGTATTTTCGGGCTTATTACTTCGTTTATTAACGTGAGGGTCTCGTTTATTTTACAAAAGGCTTCCCTGAAAAGTTAATATTTATACACACTCTATTATATTTTACGTAATATATAAGTGGAACAAAATATAAGTTTTAATATGTTTGTGTTTGCAAATAAATCAACAATTTTTCATTAATTTAAATACGTTGTAATTTTAAATAAACTACAATACATTAACCACGAATATATACTTATGAAAACGATACACCCATCTGTACACTTTGACTGGTTTTGAGTTAGACATGTAACTTACTCGTAAGTTTTATATTCAGATATGACAATAATTAGTTATGTATGAAGTATATAACTAATAATTGTCCCCGAATTACAAACAATGGAAAATAACCATTCATAAATACTAATCCATTGTCTTTCAGCCGCCTTATCGTTTTCGTATTATAACAAATCTAAACCTGATTATGTTTGATTTGTTATTTATTCTCGCTTAAGACCACAAAATTAAAAATGAAGCAAATAAAATTGAAGTTTCCATCTTTTATTTCAACGTAACAATAAGTTAAAATGTCATTTCAACTTGTTAACTGACTTAAGAAGAGTTAAATGACCAAAGCAAGAGACTTAGCGTCTGACTGTAAAGAGAAGCGACAGGAACAAATAAGCATCACAAAAGGAATACAATACTAAGTGAACGCAGACGAACGCTGATGAGACGAGCCCAGTTAAAGTTTCTCTTATGGAGAGATTACATGGAAAAGCTCAGAGAACATTCGGGAAATAATATAATCTGTTTGAAAATAAGTCTGATATATAATTAATTGTAATGATCACCAGTATGGAGTAAATTATTAATAAAGACACTATAATCTTTTCATTTAATATGATTCGAAACTGACTCCATAGACGTCTGTTAATAAAATGGTCTATACTATATTAACCTTACATAGGTTTCGTAAACAGAGTCTGGCACATTGCTCAAAATTGTAAATCAATAATTAAAAATGTTTTAAAAGTATTTAAAATAAAAAGTGAATTATTTACGTGACTGTCAGACAACAGTAAGCTATCTTTTAGCTTCCTTATTTTTCAGCTCGAAACGTTTAAATTTTCACAAAAAAAGTTTTTCAACCAGCATAGCATAGCATGTAATATTAGAGAAACAAGGTTGGTCAAGCCGACGTCAGCGACCCCGTATCCCTTTCCCCGTGTCCCGACCGTCACGTCCATCCGTATTAAATATTGAAAACTAATATCTTTGGCCGTCGCAGGTGGAAGTCGCCTCCGCTTAACTCGGCCCGACGCGAAATATGTCCTGCCGTATTGACTTTTACTATTGCGACCTCTAGGTTTACTCCGGTTTGAAGATTGATGGCAAACTTGTTTATGAACGAACTAAAAGTTTGTTGGAATAATAAATTCCCACATCTATTTATTATTTACCGAATGTTTGTCAAAGAGAAACATCCAAGAAATCAATACGTTAGAGGATCATATAGTTTGTGTAGTGTCAACATTTAAATATAGCTCCTGTGATTTAGTTCCCTCTATGTAAATACACAAAGTTTCTTAAATCTTAATTTTATATGAGGAGTATTTGGAAACTATTCGAATATGAAAATAATATTTTTTCCTGCAACGTTTTATCTCGTCGTCCAACTTGTGACAAAAAATTTTTTTTTTACAATATTTGAACAACTTTAAAGTTTCATTAATCTCAATAACTTGTATTTGCATGAAAACGTTACATCACCATAATTCAAGTACTTCAATCATCAACATCATCATCATCACCATGTAAGAATATGTTTGTAAAATTTATAATATTATCACTTAAAATCATAAAATAAAAACAATATACTGATCAAATGGAAATATAAAAGATATGGTGAAGTTAAACTTTAATCTTATATTATATAGGCGATTATTCTGAATAATGTTTAAGTATATACGTATAATAATATATGAACATTTGGAGTACGTACCGGGAATTTCGCCGGTATTAAACATTTAGCGCACCTAAAACGTGCTCATTAATGGGGATAAAGTGCTCATTAAGCTGAGATCTCCTCGTGAATTCCCAACTTAGTGAATGCACCTATTGCTAACCGTCAATTCGTTAGCTGTAGCTGTGCAACTAAAACTCGCTGGGAATCCCTGGTTGGCGGAATTCAGAGATCGCTCTGGGATCATCGCATTTCTGTACATAGCGTGTCTCTTTATGGAATTCGAATCAGATTTGGAATTCCACTTGTAAGATACACGAACTTATTAGATTACAAAATTAATCACTACCGACGTGTTAACGTAACTATAAATATATAAACAAAATCAAAAATTGAACTATGGAACTAGACTCTTATAGGAAGGAGTTAGTGATTTTAAGATTTTTAATATTGTAACCGACATATTATTAAGAAGGAGTCATCTTTCATATTCTTTCTAAGTAACCAGTTCAAATTTTTTTATCCTTGTAAAATAATAATTAAGTTTAAGGATAAGACTATTCCATAAGACTATTTTAACAGAAACGCCGTATTAATTACCCTGAACCTTAAATTAGTAGCAATTGAGTAGAATAAAATTACGCTAATACGAATACTCATTACACAAACAGTAACTGGAAAGTAATTAAATTAATTTTTAGGAAATGTAAAAGCCATTTTTACTACAAACTTAAGTACTTTTGCTAAAAACTCTGTGCGCATGGGAGAAAACATAAAATATTTTGTGAGGAAATAAAATTTGTCCTCAACACAGCCCTCGTAATTTGATAATAATATCCACAAGCAAGTCCGCAACACGCAATTGTTAACTGAGACGTCACACAGCGTTCATAATAAAATTATTTCACAACATATGAAAAACAAACAAGGAACACAAACAGACAGATCACACCTGAAATACATTGAACATCATCAACATGGCGTGCTCTCTTGAGACACGCGAAAAATTAATTAACAAGAGTTTGTATACTAAATGTCGCGGTAATTGCAATATTTTACCCACCAGAGAAAATATAAGAGCAATAAAAACCGGATACATTTGTTAATAATTTGCTAACGTTTTGTGAAGGACGGTTTGTAAAATTACATCGGGAATACTAGGAAAGCTTTTCAAAATAACAACCATCACACAAACAAGCTGTTACGGTGTAATCCTCGGTTAGTGGGAATGCTTTAGTAACCGACCTTGAGAATCTTGTTAATTAAGAGAAAAGTACTTTCAGTCAATGTTTTCATTAAATTTCGATTGAGTTTATAAGAAAATGTCGGTTCTGCCAGCTTCTGCCAGGAGTAAAATATTTGATACTCTCTTGAAAATCATTCCACATTATTTAATTATGCAAGATTCAGGGAAACTCTTTTATTAGAATATAATGTTTACTTATAATTATTATATATAAACATACTTTGTAATTTTTCTTTGTCATTGTTAATATTTAAGACCACCAAACATTAACAATTACTAGAGAATTTCAACATTTATTTTCAACATGTACAATTTATTATAAACATACAATCGTATACTAAGAATAGTGTAATAGATTTGAAAAATAGAAAAGTACTTTTTGACAAAACAATTTATGAATGGAAGTGAAACATTTTTGATTATAAAAATCGTATAATTAAAACGAGCCGAAACAATAGCTCTCGAGCGAAAGGCTCGATATAAAATACAGTTTATCATATAATCAAATTACCCATTGTACCAGTTATTATTTTCCATGATATCGGTCGCGCCCGCGTTAACCCTCCCGAGATACCTTATTATTATTGAGTTGACGCCACCAATACCAAACCAAACACCAATATTACATGTTAATTGTAACCGGCTTTAGTTGTGACATAATAGAAAATAATTTAATTGCACTTACGAAATAATAATAATAATATAACTTGTTTTATAAAGTTTGACGATATATATTGTCTTATAATACAGCATAGATGATTCGTTGATACATTATAATAAAGTAAACGAAATGCACACAATTTTATAAATCCACAGCTCACCGGTTAATATTTTCCCGGAGTCCGCACAGTCAAGTATGTTCCGACAGAGATAGATGCGAGTTCAGGTTTGAACACTACACTTGAAATTTATTGTTAGTATCTTATATTCATATCTAGTTCAATAAAAAATAAATAAAGACTTTTCCTGATGTCGGAGTAATTAATGTGTTTAGACGGGGAATCAGTCAGTGAATCAGCTGACATGGATCACCGGATATTTAAGGACAATGACATCGTCACCAAGTCATTACGATAAAAGCAACCCATCCTGTGGAACCTCCTGTTTCGAATAACACCTGTCTCGTAAAAATAATTTATTGCTTGAATACGTTTAATAATAATTACTTCTATTTTAATTTTACTACAAAAAATATAGAAAATTTTATAGAAGCTTACAAGAACCCGACCGACATCTTAAATTCTTCCTCCGGCTTTAAAACCACGTAGTCATGGCACGAGGACCATGAAGCTGTTGTCATCAATTTAGCATGAAATCTGTTAAAGGCCGACTGCAATCTATTACTAAAAATATTTCATCACACAGTAATATGTAACGGCTCGCTGTAAGTGCGGCCCCGCCTGTCTGCGGTCTCTAGGGTGCAGCGATATTTATTGTACACTTAGGGGATACAATAGAAAACAATTCATAAAGCCTCCGCAACAACGCTAGCACTGTGGCGCTCTCAAACCGTGACCGACTCATATAGAATTGTAGTGATTTGTTTTCAATGACGGTTTGTTGTATTAACAATATT
>JAAAKD020000427.1:9916630-9930612 GCA_010014825.2 Danaus melanippus
ATTGTCACAATTTGTCAAACATCAAATGTCATTTTGACATTAACGCAATTAAAAGAAAACTAATACAGATATACATATTGTGTTAACGAAAGTGTCTCGCTTAAAGTTTTGTGAAAATTATTGTTTAGTAATTCTATTCGGTGCTTTTTTGTAGCATTTTAAATCCCACAATAAATTTAGCTTTAATGTTACAACTTTAGATTTACATTTTTTGGTTGTAGTGTTGTAGTCACTAGATGGCGTTCTATAGTATAATTTTAAATTAATATCTACGGCTGCCACCTTTTTTAAAACACAGTAAGTATATGGTACTTTTCTTAAAACAATTTTTAAAAAATAATTCATCTTGGCCAATTAATTAAAGTTATTTCTAACAAAAATATTTTTTATATTACAATATTCATCTTAATATTAAACAGACGACTCTACGTCTTTATCATTATTATTATTTATATATATTTTGTTTTTCACATCATTTATATATTAATAAGTTAAAGAAAAAATATCATAACTATAAGTGTAGTTTTCAAAATCTTTCCTGAAAAACTTTTTAAATAAAAATGTACCTACCTACTTGTTATTTCAAAAGAGAAGTAACGCTTTATCTCATTATTCTTTTTCGTTATTTATTTATGATTTTTAATATATTTTAAAAATATTCTGTTACTATTATATTTATAATTAATACAAATGCTATACCTTAAAGAAATAAATATTATTTTAATCCACGTTTATTTCTGTGATTTTGTAAAGAGTTCATATCATAACTATTAGGATATCTACCTCCCGTCAAAATGGAATTCACGAAAATAAAGTAATTTATTCATTATATAAAATAGTGTTTCGGAATAATACTTCACCATAAGAATAATTTAATGAAAAATATATTTCTTAGTAGCATCTTAATATTGAATGTACAACATAAATATACTTACTTAATAGGTGCTAAGTAGGAACTACATATAATCTTTATAAATAAGTAGAGGCGACAATGAAAGGTCGCTGTGTTACAAAATCTCGATCAAAACCTTTCAGATGAGGGAATTAAAAAAAGCATAAATACAAATACTATTTTTATATGAAAATAAAAAGGAACTATAGATAGGTACTTAAAATAGTAAGAATACATCTAAACAAAATGAAACTGAACTTTGAGATCAACGATTAAAGTAATTTATTAAAAATTGGTTAGTTAAAATAAATTAGTTGTCTTGTCTAAAATATTTTTTTAATATTATTCATGGATGTCATTAATGTTAGGAAAACTCGAAGTCAAGTTAGACATCGATCCAGATTTACTTTATTTGTTCAAACATTGGCGATACTGTCTATAACGCAGCGTGTACACTCACAACAACCAATTAGTTAGAAGCAAAAACTAAAAATGAATTTTATTGAATCAGAGCTAGGTGTACTTAGGTGCTGCCCTGTATACATACGAGTGTCCAGAGCTCCTCATCGACTTCGATTAAACCCTCACAGACCGCGTCATACAAGTTTTTGTAATTTTTGGCAGAGACGCTTATCATCTAGTTTATCCCCTCGGAATGTTTGACAATACCTACCAAGGATATTGGCCGAGTGTTTTAGATTTCTTTTTCTTAGTTGTAAAAAAAAGAACTGACTTATAGGTACATACACAATACAACAATCCTAGAAAAGTTCAGGCGAAGTTTTGAATCTTATAATATGAGACATAGAAAAAGGCAACCACGTGAATTATAACAGATAAAAATTCAAAACAAACGAAAGGATAATACTCAACTGTAATGCGCTGATAAAGATTAAACACTAGTGTTCACAGTTCAGGAAAGATATCTGTAAAAATTTGTTAATTTTTTAAAAGATTTCAAGTATGGACATCGTAAAACGTATTGCGTCTCAGCGTGATCAAGAAAATTGGCGTCCGTCTTTAAACACACTTTGTCTAATATCAAAAATGTATTTTTTCCACTGGCTCGTCCTAGGAGGCCGGCCTTCTCTGGCGACACTGCCTGCTATATGTTATTGAAGTACCACGCTGACCGCTGACGACGACTTCTCTACGGAGTTCAATGTTATATGTCAACGTAGACGACAGGAGTCAGGACTACATCACCTATTGGATCAGTCTGAAGAACAAGCATCAACCGATAAGGCAAATATTTCCTCCTACATCCAGCTTATTATCAATTATCAATTTAAAACCTATTATCAATTATCAATGTAAAACTTTTTTATAAATTTAAATTTCTTATGTAAATACACAACTCATCAACTCTATCTACCTTCATACATACGTCTGTATTAAATGTTACATCGGTAATGCGACAAAAACTGTTGTAACAATAATATACATTAGTTTGTAGTAAGCAAGAAGTTAAAATATAAATAACTCTTAGTTAAAATGTTAAGCAATGCTTACGAAATGAATACGTCAATGTATCCATAACGCGTATACTTTACTCTCGCGGGACAACAAACACAGTTATCAAATATGTCAAATTCACAACAACAGAGCGGGAATTCTCGCGGTTTGTCTGTGAAACTTTCAAAATGAGTTATTCACGCCGCCTGTTCTCTTTGTCGTGAACAGCCAACAGACATGCTGTCTAATAAATTGACAATGAAAGTTAATTTAGAGACTTTAAAATGAACCTTCACGGAGCCGCTACCGATTTGTATCTCTGGTTTTTATACGGTTCTAAGTTTAGGAAGAGCGGTTCCTTAGCGGTGATTTATACAACATAAAAAATATACATTGCCTTTTAAATAGTTCCATATTTTTTTTGTGTCATGAAACAGTATAACATAGTTAGTTTTGGTGGAGGTCGCACATCTAGGAATATGTGTTTACGTTTTTTTTTATGTAAGTACGAAATATTGACTTTCGAAACATTTTAACCTTTTATGCTTCCAATATTTTACTCACATAAATTTCAAGAGAATTGTCTTCTCCCGTTCAAATATTAACAGGCTTATGAAAAATCATGTAAGACGTATTAATAAATGTATTAGTTCTCGATTCGAACAAGGACTATCGCCTGTAGCCGCCTGTAGACACGGAGTCCGGAGACAGCTCACTATTAAAATACGTCTATGATATCGCTTAAGAGGAAGCAGACGCTATGAAATATAAAAAAAATTATGTGTGTTGAATTCCAAAACACCTTTAAGATACATTTTACAGTATAGTATAATATTTTCACCCACGAATTATATTGACAGTGGACAGTAATATAAACACTATTACCACCAAATAAACACTATTACCTAGCTTTAGTATGTTTAGATATAATAAAACTAATAATTATACTCCAGCTATTAACAGTAGCTAGTCAATGGTCAATTTTAAATATACATTTCCTTTCGAATTCCGTTATCCGCTATCAAAATTTCATCGATCCTAAACTCACATCCAATAAAAGAGTTCCGACACCGCGCTCCTCTAAATACCTCGCGATGACTCACACGTCTAATCTCTGTAGATTGTCAAGTTTCGAATCTTCCTAAGTATTTACGTTAAAAACTAACAATTAAAACGAAAGGTGACAAATAACCGCATACCTTCGCGATCTCCGTCTGGTCGAGTTACGCATTTAGATAACTGTATGTAAACGTGTCAAGGACGATAGTCACTGGTAAGATATCCCTGGTAGGTGATGGTGGATGGACGAGGACGACCTTACCTGTGACACGTCACAAGGTACCTGCGAGGCCCCGGCCGGTGGCGCGACCCACTCCCCTGATCGTATCTAGTATATTTATTGGAACATCGCCCGCCACGCCGCCGCGCCGTGGCCTGGTGTTGTATACTATACTATACTGTAATATAGTGTAGCGCGGGAGCTCTCTTAAAACCGACAATTTAATACCTTTCATAAAGCGGCGGCGACCGACCGTTCCCCGATAATTTTTCTTATTGTCTCGATAAATTAGCTTAATTAGGGTGTAAAAAAGTCGGAGCGGAATCTAGTGTCCGCTGGTGGGTGGTCTCACACACGTCACCCGGTTCAAGGTCTCGGGGACGGACGACACACGCCACGCGATCTTATGCGAGACATTACCAACGTAATACAGGGGACTATCTATTGTAATGAAATACATATACAATCGGACGGAATGGGCCACTGTACAGAACTTATATATATGACATACAACACTCTCAATCAGCGTCATTAACAATACTATGGTCGTATTTACTAATAGTAGTGGTCGAGCCCGGCGCGCGGCGTCTCTAGTAGGGTCGCTCGCGCTCGTCAGCGGCGGTCAGAGCGACCGCTATCATACACTTTATCTAGAAACAGCGGCTCATAAATTCAGTTCGATGTCCCGGAGATGTCATGTTGATATTTTAAATTCGGTTTTAAAAGTTAGTTACAATAAAACCTATCGGAATACGTAATTTATTATAAAGTGGCCGACGATAAATGTTTTGTTTAGTTTACTAACTATCCATATTTCATTACAAACCATTTGGATATACACCTATTATAAATTTAATATGATACATTTCACGAGATAAGGACATTTATATGATAATAAATATATGTTAACAAGTTACAGATGTATGTATGTGTGTTGTTGATTGAGAGTTTTTATAAGAAAAACAGAATCTGTTCACTGAATACCGCGCATTAAAAATAATTGAATTTGGTACTAGGCAGGTACTCGATAAATACTTAGAGAAAACACGCCAAGCTTTTATTTATAAATTTTCTTGCATTTGAAAAATAGAAAACATAGACGAGTCTGTTAATTATATCTACCTAGATATCTGAAGATCTGAGATTTAAAAATTTAAATCACAAGATCACAGGATAGTTTATACTTTAATAAATATTTCCATATTGAACTCGTCCCATTTATATTACAATGAGCTGTGACACATGTCAAGCGACGTTGATATAGATGTACAAGGAGTAGGTGAAGTAGGGATATCAAAATATAGTGAATGAAATATTATAATATCATGTTGGTTTCCAGAGCGAGGTCATTGCATTCAAATGAATACAGTTCTTGTTTGTTTGTTTGTTTGTTTGTTTGTTTGTTTGTTTGTTTGTATGTACATATGTATGTTTGTTACCGCATCCCGGGTCACTTCCTCGGTCATTATTCAATGTATTATGAGACGTCACAAGTTATTTTAATCGTCCAGGCCGCCGCATTAACAGACTGTAATTCATGAATGTATTAAATCTGTCGTCGTTCCAGCACAGCTCGCTCCTCCACCAAATCTCAACCGTCATACATCACGGCGTGTCATCGAGGCCCGTCACTCGTCAGTTGTAAGAGGAGCGAGGTGTTCAGGTCTCTTATCTCTCAGATAAGGCGAACGCCTCAACACGCTAATCGCGTGATTTACAGCTCGTTTTACGACTCCTCATATTAATGCGTCCTAATTACTAACAATTTACGACCAGCCCGACCTCTCTCCTTCCGAATGAGGTTTTTTTAACGAGCTCCTACGATGTGTATGGAGATATGATAGTTGAGCGACGTTAATACTTAAACTCAGAATTTATTCAACTGTCAGCAGTCATCACTAACACCTTTTGTAATAAACAAATGATTTAATGTTTATAGAAATAATTAAAAGCCGGAAGAAACATTAAGAAATTACGTATTTACCTACATCCAGCGAACAATAGCGGGTTGAGATGAGCAGATCGCGAGGGGAGAGAGTAAAAAATAGATTACGCTATAAAGAAGATGTATTATGAAGATTCGTCTTATTTTCCACGTTACAGTTCGTTGACTTCTGACAAAATAATGATTTATATCGGTTCGTTCATTCAACACAATGTTAAAGAGAACATTTAAACACGCGGACAAACATACAAACTGCAGAGTCCCCCTGAACTTCTGTTATATATACTTAGCAATATCTTGAATCATCTTTAAATTATTATTATGTGTTTAAAAATAATAATTATTATAGTTTAAGTATTTTTTTATTATTTTAACCTCAGTTTTTACACTGATCGTGAGTAAAGTATGGCGGGAACCAAACTCAGATTTTAACAATATTATTTAAATAATTCAATTCTATTATAAAGTATGTCTCTAACAGATTTTGTCTTTGACTGGTTAAACGAAATATTGATTTTGTTTTTATAACTAGCGGGTTCGGTTCCCGTCCCTTGGAAGAATTAAAAATTAATACTTAAGTGTTATCGTGTCGTTAATATGTTATTATATATTATATTTATTATTGTTGTATGAAACGAGCTGTTACTTTACTGTTTTTATATTCGGCTCGTCTGACCACCCGCAATGACTCACATCTTAACAATAATTATACAGAAATAATAAAAAATATGTGAATATTATCAAAATTAAACTATATTGAAAAGAACTAACTTAGTAAACTTTTTATATCTAATGTAACTGACTGACTGTGTATGCACCACCGATTATAGCAATCGCCTTAACAATAGTGACTTTCTTTCATCGTTCAACCATCCAACTGAGGATGATATTAAGAGAGTAATGATTAAGTCCATTATATCTGTAATGCATCTGTAGTTGGATCGTAGTTGTAATTTTCTTTAATTACATTCCACATACTGCTGCTGCTGTTCCGGAACCTCTCGGTACGTTCACATATTATTATAGTCATTACGTTATGTTAGTATCTTCGACTCGTCACAAACACGTCTTATACATCCACAGTCTGTGGATCTGATCTCCAGGTCCTCCCGGTCAGGGTCACCTTGTAAAGGTCACTCTGGGCACACATACATTATATTAATATCGAATTATTCTCAATACGAGTATATTTGTCTAATAATTATAACGCCGCACACATTCCGTTAAAGTTTACCTCAAATGGGGGAATTCCTTGTTAATTAGAGATGAGGACAAGTTATGAACAATCGTACAATCGGCTACGATCTGAATGACATCTTAATGAGCTCCGCTGATTGTTCGGTCTGCGGCCGACTTCCCAAATACCTCCAAGGAACCTCCTCACTCCAACTCTTCGTCGTGAGAAAATATTTCCCGTCATTATAGTATGAGTGTCCTATGTTGTGTGTGAAAGTCGTCTACTTCTCATTACAAAGTTCATGTGTGTGCATTGTTAGAAGTTTTTCCCTCCATTGTGATAGTAACATAGAAAAGGAAACATCTCTATGAAACGAAAAACGTATTAACTAAAAATCCTCTCGAATGTTATTTTAGCTTCCGAGTCTTGGTTGTATAACGATTCAGAGAGATCCGGAATAAAAATCTTTTGTAATGAAGTGACGAGTTGAAGGAAGGAACTCGTCATCAGACTGTTTGTGATAGCTACTTTAAGTTATAATTTTGAAATGAGGAACCTTTTACAGAGACACCCGCATAACACAGCGGCTAGAGTTATTACCAATACAAAACTAGACATGTGTAACACATCGATATCATGAAATAAATAATTATAAAGTGTTGTGTTCTTGTTTCACTTCATGTTCTCAGGAGCTGAGTTGTTACACTAATCATAGAACCTGCCTTGTGTTCATGTCTTTGGACTCACACTGAGGTCGCCTTATTCACTATATAAACTGTAGATGGATACAATGTCATTAGACTAAAAGCATTTTTAAATAAATATAGGTAGAAACTAAATTAGTAAAGCACCATATTATAATAAAAGCGGTGTCAGCTGCGTGGACACGCTGTTATTAGCATTCCACGCGTGTTTACTCTAATAGTGTTAATAAAAAGAAATAAATACACAACAACATATGCAGATTCCGGAATAATTATAAAGTAAGCAGTCGGTTCATACAATGTTTATTATAAATATATAAACTCGCTTCAAACTGTTCGTGTGCTGGTGGAGGCGAGGCGCTCCGGATCATTATAATTTATAAGATTCATAATTTTTATGATTCTATTCTACTCAACGTTATGAAAAATAAAAATTAAGCGATTAAATATATTCTCAAGAAGAAACTTATCACTGTTTTATTCATTAGAGTGGTGTTTTATGAGCGAGGCTGGAGTTGACATTAAAAAAATAATTTAATAAGTTAATGTTCGTTAATATTGAAATAAAAAAAATAATAATGCAAAAGTACCTATAAACTGAATCAGACCGGGCGTCACGGTTCGTGAAAATAAAATGACATAGTTCAAATAGTTAGCCACAATTACCACAACCTGGGAGGTGCGAGGAGTGTCAGTGACGGCAGATACGGTAGCTGGTACGTGGAAGAGATACAGAACACCTTGTACGATGAATGTCACGCGGCCCTTACACGGCGATTACTGAGAATGTAACGTTAATACGCCTGGTGACCACAGTCATGACAGATATATATACATATACATATAAGAGGTAATGAACTGATGATGAGCGTTTCTTTGGGTGTTATGGATTCATCACAACCCTTACCCCTATTAACTTACCTTCCTGGTTCAGATGGTCACATATCTCTTTGTCTCGGTAATATGCAATTAAAATGACTTATTGTGTTAGTAGATATATATGATACAAACGTAGTCACTACACAATGTAAGTTTTTTATAAACAGACGGAGAGAATATTACATAAATTATTTTTAGCTCATTTATCTCCGACGGCATAAATAAAGGGAGGGATTTATTTGAAGATAAATCACAAATACTTCCTAGTACTTTTAAATAACAGTTCGTGTAATAGGAGTTGCAAGATTTATATCGAAAGGGTGCCGTAATGAAGCGGGCGCGATGTTAATTGCGTCACCTCCTACCACCTATCAGCTACCTCCTACCGTCTACCGCCGAGCGGCTGCTGGTTACCATCCGTGGGCTGCACCGTCTCCTCGCTCTTCAGTCTCGCTGTCCCCGGTAGTGTACGTGCTGTTCTTAACATGGTATTGTTATCCTAATCGTAGTCAATGATTGATGAAAAAAAAACCTTTCTACTGTTTAACATTTAGATAATGGTCGGTAAACTCGCCTCCATGGACATATTAAACTTTAAATTATATTTTAATTTAAAAAAAAGGTATTTTTTGATGATAATGATAATTAAA
Organism: Danaus melanippus; assembly: GCA_010014825.2. Classification (NCBI taxonomy): domain Eukaryota; kingdom Metazoa; phylum Arthropoda; class Insecta; order Lepidoptera; family Nymphalidae; genus Danaus; species Danaus melanippus. The sequence continues at coordinate 9,925,612 of JAAAKD020000427.1, forward strand.
ACAAACTTGAACTTTACTCTCATATCGTAAGAGAACTCGTTGTGTTCAGAGGAAGGCTTGTTGGCTGTGATTATGACAACTGGATCTATTTGATAATATTTTATAATCAGGAAATTTATATCATTCGGAAAGATTACACGTCTTTAATTTTTTACCAAAACAATAAGGTTTTTAAGTTAAGTTCTTGTTACATCGTCTAATTTTTTCCCATTTTTGCAAAGCGATTTACCTATATTTGACCGCGGAGTAGGGTTAAAGTGAAAAATAGTGACCAGTTTCACAAAAGTGGATATGATGTCGGCAATGAGTCTCTGTCACCCAGGGGCGAGGCTCCGCGCGCACCCGTTGTTGTGATCAATAGTGTGTTCAGTTTAGAGCACACATGTTCCGTCAAGCATATTGTATTTATTAAGTATTTCGTACGCCTAGCGTAGGTATATATGTATAAATTAAACATATTTATAACTTCATATGTTATCTATTATCGATTGAACATTTTGTAACTAATTAGTTAATATAAAACACCATTTCATCACTACCTATTTGGATTAATTCTTAACGTTTTCCAGTTAATTGTCTCCGAGCCCAAAATAACCCATCAAACCAGAGCACCCTGTTTCATGACGGTCATATTATAATTTCTTTTATAGCAACGACAACGAGCTTTTATTATAGTGCGCCTTCAAACATGTGTCTAAGAACGAATGGATTGTAGGACGACCATAAGGATACGCAGAGAGATCATAACATTTCTATTATTTGTATAATTTCCACTTTGTTTCTGATTTATGTATGGAAAATTATTTTGTATAGAAACTCGTAGTTTAATTACAAAATAATATTTTTCTGTGTTTTTGCTGAAGTTTAAATATTATTTGTGAAATATAATACAGTCCGTACACTCCGTATGGAACTTCTAAGTAAGTGAGCCATATAAATTTATATATAATGATTCTACTCCAGGTGAGATACGTCATCCTTGGTGATTTGTGTATTAAATAATATTTATTTGCTATTTTTACTACTTACTATTCTCATTATCATATGTTTAATTATATTTACTTATGTCAGCGATTAAACCTTTTTGTTGTATACCTTCACTTGAAGCATCGGTTTTGTGTTCATTTACCTACTGGAAATGTGAATTGGTATAAAGTATATGATTATTATTATTATCTTGACCTCATTCTATCGGCCGTAGATAAATGTGTGAGTTTGAATAAAAAGATGTCTTAATAATGAACTTATAAATAAGGTGGTGCGGAGTGTGAGAGGGGGAGGAGGGGAGAGAGGGAGGGAGGGAGGGAGGGGTGGCCGTTGTACGAGAAGTTCCTCTAAGTTACTCCAAGGACTTGTACCTACTCTTCAAACTCTGCTAATGAAGTACATGTTAATATTCCACACGCTGCGTGTTCTTTTAATATCAACAACAATAGTTTTAAAAATTAAAGACTGTATATAGAGGGTACATATATGTTTATTACCGACGTCTACAACAATTCATATTATAAGACATTGAATAGGATCATTGACCGACTACAACAGATGAGGACTGTTTGCTTTCATAACATCACAACAACTCAACTCTTACTTTAACGTCACCTTACCACTTACCATGTTGCAAATGTACATAGTTCTTGGAGTGGTACAATCAATGTTATATTATTTGTCTTGTATGTTCCTAATATATTGGAATCAAATGAAGCAGTCTTATATAAGACACAGGCTGTCTCCGCGCAGCTCGCTGTAGAAGGAACTATCATAAGACGTTCCGTGAAATGATCGGTGAGCTATTTCAATTAGTATTACGGGCGATCCTAAAAGGTTAGAACGTGGTCATAAATCTGTAAACTCATTCTATAAACGACTAAGTGAATGCGATTGGCGCATTATACTAGGTATTACAAGACAAGCCGATACGGCTTCGCTTACCATAAATAAAGGTACCTATGACTTACAAACTTAACGTTGACTCCACCCGGCCCGCTCGGCCCGCTCAGCCTGCTCGGATAGGACCCGGTCGCTCTGAGTTTGGCACAACATGTCTACTATCAGAGACACTCCAATGAAATATGAAGAGAGGAGTGGCCCAAGGTAAATCAATGTTCCCTTTCAAGTGAAATGCGTGCGAAGCGAGCGACGAACGGAAAGTTTTGTAACTTAAAGACTAAATGATTAATGGAGGCGAAGTGTGTTCGCTTATCGAAATTACCTTCCTGGAATGTTCTACATGCCACCATAAGTCACGCTCGTAAATATCACAACAACCATATTACAATCGATCACATTTTATCGCTACATTTTATTTGTTCCTCGGAGGTCGAATGCCTCCGTAATAATCGCACTGTTTCTATTGCTACTTTAACAGCCTACTGCTTTCAAAAAACCTTTTTTTCTTTCATATGACTTATATTAACACGCGTTAATAAGGTATTCGTATACGAAGTAGAAGCTTGTAGTATCGGCCTGCAGATATTTTTTTCTTACCCTATCACGAGGACTCGACGAAAGTATGCCATAATTTAAAGAAGTGTCGCAATATAGTAAAGTAGCTTCCCCCTCGATCGTCGACGACGGACAGACAGATACATTATTCATCCGTCGGACACGCGACAAACGCAAAAACTCAAACACACCGGAAGCACTGACCACCGACCACCGACCACCTACCACCTATCGTTGTTATACTTCCCTACTTCATGTTAGTAGATTATACTTTCAAATTAGCGATTAACGACCTCCACACATTGTGATATTCAAAATACATAAATCAATCAATACTGAATTATTAAGGACGAACAGGTTGAGGCATGTGCTGTTTATATTAATAATTTTAGATTTTTGAGATCGAATTGTTTTTATGAACCAAGCCTCGTTTAGTTTAAGGTATACTGTGTAGTTACTAAATAAGCGACGGGTAGGTACAGCCTACAGCTCACGTCACACAGACGTACCTACTGGTGAAGATACCCCTCCAGAGAGAAATACCTTCTATTTAGAGTTTGTATTTTCTAAGGCAGCAAAGAGACAACCATTTAATATAATTACCATTTAATTTAATATATTACATACATACATATACCAGTAATGTTCTCTAAGTCGCTGAAGGAGGAGAAGGTGCTAAGTAATATTGTCGTTAATAATTCTATAATAACTATCATATAATCTCTGATTTAATAATTCATTCAATTCGCTCGTCCCTTCTTTGACTGCTCACCTGTCATAATAAGCAACTCACGTATAAAAACCTAGAAACTTAACGAGGTGGTAAATTGTCAATTAATCAGGGTCAGCCTCCAGTGAGGGTCAAGCGGCCTCCCCCACAGCGTACCACTCACCGCTTTCTGATAACAAACATCTGCACCATTGTGTGCTAATGTTCACCTTCACCTCCCCCCTCCTCCTCCTCCCCTTTAGTCATCACCACACTCTCCATAGACCCCATCGATCCCCTATCAATCCATGTAGCTGGTTACACTGAAAGTCCTCAGACCGGGCCGGTCAACTCTTCCAGCCGTAGTTGGACTAAAAACAAAGGTTTTTCCTCTATTGTTTAGAGAAGGAATTAGAGGACGTCTCCTTTTGTTACCGGGATAACTTCCACGGAATGTACTTTGGCTTTTAATAGATCGTTTGTCGGTATGGTTGGAATTTATTTTTTCCCCGGTACATGTTAGCGCGCTCTCTTTGATATGCGTTCCGCTATAATTTCAGATATTGATAAAAAACTTTTAAGGGAAAATTCACAAACGCAAAAATATATACACATGAAATAAGTTGTACCTGCAGAGGTGAAACTCCACAGTAATTATTTTACCGTTTAAATGTTTATTATGACAAGTGTCTCAAATGTTTAGACCATAAGACGTTACTTTGTTTGATGGGTAGGTACGTTATAACATATGATCACATTAAAACATAACATAACAAGGATGCTCGCTAGGCGACGGCAGACAGCACTCCTCACATGATTATTTCCTATCAATTTATTATTTTTTTTATTACATTAACTACTTATTTGACACTGCTTCGCTCCAGTGTTTCAAGTTTTTATTTTATTATAAAGTAGATAAAACGGCCCAATGTCTATTGAAACCACAAATTTATGAAACACCCTTGTAATAAATATTTATGAGAGGGGTCATCGAACTCACAATAATAGTAAACGACAGCTGCATCTTTTGCGAATTCATGAAATTTAAAAACAATAGAGTTCCGTTTCCGACAAGACACACACACATACGAACGTACACACACACACCCCGACGACGACATCTGGACCTGTGGACCTCTCGCAATCGTCCGAGGATGTAGTGAATAAACAAATAAACAGAAAAATACTTTTAAAACCTTAAGAAAACTTACATGTTTCTTTATAATATAAGCCGCGTAACTTCATAAGTAGAGAAACAACAACAACGTTTGTCTTACTTCTCATTTGATCACCCGATGGATGGAGCACCCACCCGTCTTCAGTTCAACATGGATGAGGAAGATTCAGCCAACACGTAGTTGCTAGAAAGTTATTAAAAAAAAGTTTATTTTCTAATTACTTTGTTTGTACGAAGACAGCTTTCTGTTGAGTCGTGTCGTAAATTGTAAGAAAAACTCTAGCAACATGTAACATATACTATCTTTATACCAGTGGCGTGCACACCATAGATGCAAATAAGCAGTGCATACCCTACGCATATAACAACTAAACCTATATTATTTAATTCGTACTTACATACGTTTAATCATACATTACGAAATACAAATGTTTACAGACATTTAAAATGACATTTGATTCACGATTTGTTAAAAGCGCCATTTATAAAGTACATAAAACGAAACAATTTCGATCGGCCGCTGGTAACTACTAGCGCCGCTAAGGAGCCAGAGCGGCGATAAGCACAACCACTCTCTGCTTATTTTCCATTCAAAAATACTCAAGGACGATCTACAAATCTCGTGTTGTATGGAGGGAATGTTTGTATATGTGAGTGTGAAAATAAGCAT
>JAAAKD020000427.1:9948110-9961755 GCA_010014825.2 Danaus melanippus
TTAAAAAATATATATATTCTAAATGTATTCAAGTTTGGACACTCCTTGTCTTTATGTTACTTAATCTTAGATCATTGTAGTTGTATATTAATGACTGTTTGTGTCAAAATAAAGAGAAAAAAAAAAAAAAAAAAAAGAATTTGTGAATGTCACTAGAAGTGCCTGCATTGTCTGACGGATCGACACTTACATGGAATTATACAAGTTGTCCGTTCATTACAAGTTATTAAGATCAATTGACCACCTACAACCTACCATCACCTACCTATACTCCTTATATTAATTCATTCAAACATCATTTAGTTGGACAGTGACGGTGGTCGGTGTAATCAGGTCAGTGGTCGCTGTACCGAACCACACTGTCCACGTTATTCCTCGACGTAGCAAATAAAATAGATTCTGTCTTTACAATATATGATATCGAAATCAAAATATTTTACTTCAATTCTGCTCTGTCTACATGCGTGTTAATATGAACAAACTAATAAATTGTGACTACCCACCTAGTATAAGAGACACACACAGACAGACGATACCATATCATACATGCGTGTAAAATTTTTATTAAAGCTTTTAAGCTAAATAAAACTCCTCGTATTGAAAATGGAAACACATAGTAAACGATAAAGGTGAGCTATTAAAATTAAGTTAAGGTGTGGGGGGAGAGCGACTCCGGCCGCGAGTCTTGTTCTGTTTCCTCGGAACTGCTATAAAACCGTAAACGACCGTTTAAACTATAGTCATAATAACATTTATTGTAAACGCATTATGAAGAACATTAGTTCAACTACTACACATACATAGAGTGAGTTGGTTCATTAATAAACTAACTTAATGTTACCGGTTAGGTTTGTACATTACTATTGTTTGTTCATGAGAAAGACTTTTCAGACTCATTCTTTATATCCCTAATATTTTAAGACATCGCAGAAGGCCGTGTTTAGGCAGCAGAGGGGGAGGGTGGCGGGGTCCGAGGTCGGGGGAGGAGGCTTCGCGGTTCGTGATTCACACGAATTTTTCGGCAACAGTGTAATTAATTAGTCTAATTTATTATATGAGAGGTCCGGTGAGGCGGGGTAGCTCTAATTAGTACTAAGAGGTATTTTGATTGGTGACCGTTAAGTCGCTATAAACCGAGGAATGTCCGAATTGTTTAAAACATACCTCAATAACAAAGCGTGTTATTATTTATAACGAACACCTCGGAATGTCACGCTCTCTAGCATTACATTACATATACACTTTGATATTCATTAAAATCATATAAATGTAGTTTTTATCAGAAACTTCTCCTTCGCATTTGTTTTCGACACTGATTTGTGTACTAGCAAAGTAATTACAATATTACAACCGCGGAGTACGTTCCCGGGTAACGAACACTCCGACACGGCACGGACAATTAACGGCGGGGAGGTGTTCCCGGGAGAGGAGGGGGACCCGCGGCCGGACTGTTCGAAGTGATTGTGTTATCTTATCTAAGACATTAAAGGACTCTCGATGATTACCGATACGATCTCCAGCATCATCTCACATAATGAACCTTATGCCAGTGGAACAAGGTGCTGTGTCGCCGGGTCGGATGGTGTCGCAGTCATTCTGTCGGTAGCTAATGAAGGCGCTTTCCACCTGCCGCTTCGTCCCCGCGGCTACCGGACCTCTTCCACGAATCTCATAAGTCGCTCCACACTCACCTGACGGCTTCAAACAATCTTCTAACACAATTATATTTCTTTTATTGATTCCTGTTTATCGTCCGATCGACGAGCGAGCTCCTGAAAACGGATTCTTAATTATCAAAAACTCCAGGTGATAGTATTTTTATGATGAATTACCTCTTCGACCGAGAGTTCATCCTCTGAGTGGAAGTGAATCCGATACTATATACGCTAATGTTTCATCGTCAATTCATTACGTAAAATGGTTTACAAGCAATTATAAGTCGAAATGTTTATGTGAGTGATGACAGTCTGCGGTTATTCCCTGCGGATGATGAACAGACCGTCGTGTTCTATTAACTCTACATGTTCACGAGCCGCGCAGAAGTCCTCCAGCCACCGTCATGTCACAGTCATGACATTAAACAATCGTTTACTTATAAAACTGGACATGGGATATCTTTCTATTCGAGTGCACAGCTCACAGTGTGAGTCTCTCGTCCGACAAAGCCTGCGGCCAGGAGCGCACCCTCTGAGACTCCTCGTTCAGAAGCTATTTAAATTAATTGCCTATAATTGTCGGTGCTCATAAGTCACCCGCAAGATGGCTGCGGCGGATGCGGTAATTGCTTTCGCGGAATCACCGCCCATCGCTCGCCGCATACAGATTGCAGCGAGAGCAAAAACACCCTCCGTAATTAGAGCCTCCTCTGCAGCCTTCCCTCCCCCCCTCTGTGTACCTCCGGGTCCCTTCACAGGCAGCCGCCACGCCCCGCCAGGACAGCCGCCGGGAGTCCATTACACGCGAATACTAGGAATGTCTCCACACAAGGACATTAGCCATCTATGACGTATGAACGACACAACAACTACAACCACACCCACACACACAGACACACCTCGCTCGCTATGTTACAGAAGGTGTCGTAATAACTACGACGAGAAACAAATTGTGCGTCGTTTGTATGAATATTAAGATGAAATGAGGCGTAACAGTGGATAATTATATAAGATGAGCGCACGTGAGAGGTAACACGGAAACTGGACCCCGGGTACGGGAACCAGACCTAGGGAATGTTCCCCGGTCCAGGCGCTACAGCCCAGGACCGCATTCATATCGACGCACTTTACACCAGCGTCAAGTTTAAAGCCATCACAAAAAGCTAATTCAAGTCGTCCGCGGCGCGATAAATATCTTCTGTAATGATCGACGCTCCAACTATTTATCGCTCCGATCTTGATAATTCAGTGAACCATCAGCTCGTCCAGGACGGACATCCGCGGACGACGGGTGACTTGAGTCGAGTTAGACATGTAACCGCGTCACTGGGTCGAGGTGTTACTTAAGTTTTATATCCCCGGTAATTTCTCTTCTCGGATCTCTTACGGCCTATTTCACGCACAAACTCAGCTTTCCCTAATACCAACAAAAGGTTTCCATTATATTATGAAACTACTTCAAATGTAAGTAGACTGCTTCCTACCCATGTCAATCATTGACCGTCTGTTCTGGACCACGGCGTGTCTTCCATCTACTGGCAGCTCTTGTCAGAGGCTGGTGACAGGTTTGGGAATCATATTCTCAGTTCTACATATTTATGTTACATTATATTTATAACGTTCTGGTACCTATTATAAGGCCGATTCTTTAATGTCATTTTATTTTCTTCCCGGACCGCCTGGGACCGTCCGGGCCCTCTTCTTTCCTGTTCCTCCTATTACGATCCTGGAGCCCGTCCTAAAGCGAGCCGACTTCCTTACTCACCTTGTACCTCTTTCTTTTAACGATGTCGTTCTGATTGTAACTGTCAGTACGATCGTGTCGTGTCGCATCGTGTCGTGTCGCGTGCTGACAGTCCTAACAATCGTTTTGTCGTTTGAAGTAAGTCGCCCATGTCTATTAATGGCAGAGTGTTGGCGGTGAATTGAAAATAACATACACCGTTAGACTCTAGAACAATACAGTCATGGTCCCGGGACGTTAGGGAGGTCAGGAATCTAACGGTCGCCTCGGGAATGACATGTTATGGATAAGGTGTTGTTGGCTGGCGTCGAGACAACTCTCCGTTGTCATAAAATGATTAAAGTTATCAAAATATTATGTATCTCTGTATGTGGTCAAAACTTCTACGTTATATAAATAAATAAATACTAAACAAGAATATTTAAATACAGTGATATAATACAAAGATAACTCTGTATTTTTGTTTAGAAATTGGAAAATATTAATTTATTTCCATGATTTTTATTTTTTCTATGATCCAGTGCAGAGCGTGCCTCTTAGAACTTCCTAAAGGAAAGCGACTATTGCCTACTGGCTACACCACCGGTTACTAGTTACTGGTGGCTCCAGCCGATATCTTCTGCCCGATCTTTCATCTTCACCGTCTCAGACCCTGGCGGCGGCTGCCGTGGAGTGAACTCTCAGGACTGTGAACGATATTTCAGTAATAAATCTCCGCATCTCTTCGTTTCGGTGCAGATGGCGGCAGGGAGGCAGGCTCCGAACGTAACGTCACGGGCTGGTGCGGTAGGCGTGTCGCCTAACGACCCGCCCACAACACAGCCTCCACTCAGCCTCTCGACGTATACGTCACATGCAAATCGTTGGCCGAACTGAGAACGCTTCATCGGAACAAACGACTAGAGGTCAGAGGTCAAGCGATGTTCATACCAAGTGACCGCTCGCGCTAGTCCGCTCCGCCACTGACGCAACACAAGCAGTTTCTTTGACATATTACATTTAACTAAAAATACTGTCTTTAATATTTCAAGTAAAATATTTATTTGTATTAAACTCAAGCATATCTTTAGTGTGTCTGTTTCATATTAGTTACAGTTATTTTACATTAAGAGAGACGTGCGTCGTTTACATTAAATCTCTTTAGACCTAAGCTTCCAAGCTTTTCATACTTCCCTCTTCCTTCAGGACTCCACGTGCAGTAGTCACTCAGTTGGCCCCTCGTCACAGTTCAGTCGTCTCTCTAGACAACTATATAAAGTCATAGTTAGCTTCGCTAAGATCAAAGTTTATTAAATAAGTGCATTCTAGGTGCTATACACGAGCGGATGCGGGCGGCCCAGTATGTATGTCACAACAGGTCGTATGTAGATGACCCGCTCGCCCGCTCGCCCGCTCGCTCCTCGCATATTTACTTTGTGTTATGACTTATCGATATGTTCTGAATAATTTACTACTGATAATGTCTGACTCCGCCGGGCGAGCGCTCGCACTCCAACTGGTAGGGAATTAATATTACATGTAATGCTTATAATAATCTGTTTAATTAGACGAGAGAATGGACTTAATATAATGATATAACTGTCCGATCTGAGACCAGGGGAGGCGACGGGAGGGGGAGAGACGATTTATGGAGCTCCGATAGAAGAGATTTATGAGGAGCAACACGTGCGGCAGTGCACTGGCTCGGGACGCCACGAGATACAACCATCCACCTTAGCAGTATTTGATGACACCATCTCCTTTGATACTATCATAAACTTATGAGTTCAACCTAAAATTGTCTCGAATATCATAAACAGACACACCCCTAGAGCCAGCAATTCCTAAATACGCATGTTCCTGTACATCCATCTAGGAGAAGATCCTTCCTCTCAGAAGAAGGTGCGATATGGACACTCCGACTGATTACAAAGTAGTTGGTCATCGGAGAGATATAAATCCGCGGCATCTTCAATAAACAGCTCACGAGACTCGGGCGACTCCTTCATTTAGATTCACTTATTCGCACCAACTATGCAACAAAACGACACGCGGCTGAGAGGAGGAAGACGACGGAGGGGTAGGGGACGGAGGGAGTGCGGTGGGAGGGGAGGGGCTGTGCTGGCTCGTAAATATGTCACGAGAGATGGATGGACGGACGACACGCCCGCGGAGACACGACGACACGACCACGACACGATGTTACAACACGAGTTACAGATACGGAAGGAAACGACGCTAACCTCAGACAGGACCGCGCCGAGAACGAGGCAATGGATACTAGTAATATCTAGTAGTGCGTCACAATGACACTACTCGTGTATATTCAGGCCGAGCGAAACTGGAAAGCACTGAAAGCTCTTTATAATAAATTTGTATCGTTGAAGAGTCGACGCGCGCACAACGCCTGGGCATATGTTAGATTCGTGTAATTGTGATTTAATGAGTGGTTTAGGAATTGCGATCATTGGTAGCGAGCCAAACGGCTTCAAAGACACGAGACACGCCGAGTTAAACGAATGTGTTCATAAACTAGTATTCAGTAGTGACAGCAGACGCACTGCTCTCACAGAGAGGAGCAGTCGCGAGGGACGCTTCACTCTAGGAGGTGTCACCCTCCAGGTCGCCGCAGGACATCCACAGAATTAGTTCAGATTAAAACAGTGTTAAATATCTCTGACTATTTTTAGTATGAAAACGAATCCCTCTCTCCGCCCTTCCCGAGTCCCGGCCTCTCCCCGGGCGACCCTCTCCCGCTCGCATCTTGTAAGAGAGCCATTAACCACTAATAAAAGCTTTGTTTAAATCACGTCATTAAAGTTCCGGGGAGCAGTGGGCACGCTAAGTAGTAAAACTCCTTCTAATGTGACATCGTCGGAGTCGCCTCGTGTTGTGATCTGCGACCATTAAACACAATTAGTTGTATCAATAAACAGTTCACTAGACTAATGGACACTCACACTCGTTTCTCTGTATTTTCCTATGTTCTATTTTAAGGTCGAAGTGCACGGACGGGACGAACAATATATAGAGTGGTCAGCGGACGAGCTCGCCGCGCGGACCGCGCCGCTGCTCGAGTATGAAGAGTCCCTTTATAAAACAATATTCATAAATATTTATTTGAAAAGTTAATATTATAAATGTATGAGACATCAATTATCCTTCCCGTAGCCTTAGGAGCGGTTCTCGATGACTTTCCGTCGAGTCATTGTTGTCGCTTGCTTTGTAAGGACCACCTCTGTACGTGTATATACATATATGTATGTCGTATTAATACCCATCCGTATTTGAAAGGAATCGCTTCACTTGTTGTGTCTCAGCTAACTTACTGCCAGTATTCTCTGTTATTTTAATATAAATATAAGTACCTATATATATTATAGGAACAACCCACAAATTTATTTCTGGGTTGTAATTGAGTTATCTGTAAATCTCAAAATTCATGCATCTCTTCATCCATTAAAATGCGATTTCAAAATAAATTCTTTACTCTAAATGATTATAATTCCCAGATCGATAAGGAAATAAGAGAATATTATGAAGTATGAGTATATAAAAAGAGTTTATTCTCTGGCATGTCTTGTATATTTGTTACATCGAGGAGAATTTGTTGAAAGTGAACCGATGTTAATACAACTCGTAATGTATGTTAGAGACGGCTGCCTCCTCGGGTCATTTTATCTCAATATTACCATAACAACATCAAAGTTCAGAAGTAAATTGGTTCTTTTACTCTTTACATGAATGACATCATTGATAACTTCCATTCAATAATGATCGTGCTACACATCAGTTCTTAATTTATGTTAATGAAGAAAAAATACAGTTTTGAGAATATGTAATTTTAATAATAAGTCAAGAAACGTGCGACGCCACGATAAGAAAGACAAATATGGTGCTCTCAAAGGATTATTGACATTTAAAACAAATTATATTTATTAATTGGTTGCAAATATTTACATTAAAAACTCGCTATTGATAAGTTCCACACATAATTGAGTCACAGCTCGGACCCGTCGCATCTTATTATATGTAGGTACGTACGTCTATTCCCCGCGCGGTCCGCTGCACGACGGACCACTGCAGCCCGACCACTGCTACTAGACCTCGCCGATACAAATTGAATTTCCAAAGATGCTTGTATTCATTACCTCTTTATAGAACAAAACACTTTACAACTCTCTCAGTATTAATACATAGTTTTCAATGAACACAAACTATCACGACATGAACAATAATAAGTTTGATAAAACATAATATGTACTTCCGATCCGAGAGTAAGAATCACGGAAGAGAGACTCGCTTAATGAGATGTAGTAATCAGTTAGAGTCGATGGAGTGTATCGGATCGAGTACACCTCGCACCTGGCATCTGGCACCTGGCACCTTCGGTACCGGCGATCATATGATAATTGTCGGATTGTTGAGTAAACGGGAAGCTCACAGAGATCCGCCGTCCATTAGAGAGCACAATCTGCGGAATGTGTTCCGTATGATAGGTTCAGTACTTCAGAAACACCGATGTTCCGGACTGTTAGAGAGCGAAGTTCGCGTGTCGGCTCGTCTGTGATCCAACCGACTGGTCACTGTTAGTAAACCAACTACAAATTACACTCCATTATAGTAGTCGTCGAGGAAAAAAATATTAAAACAAAGCCTAATTAAATAGTATCTTTAGGGTTTTTGCTCTGTGATCTTGAAGTAGAAGAAAGAAATGAAACTTCGGTTTGATGAGGATTGGTGTGCGCTCGTCGCTTCAGACATTAGATACGTTATAGGTACCGACTGTCAAACAATCGTGTGACAAGGACGTGGCGAAGCAAGTGACTAGGACGTCCTGAGGTTTAATAATAAAGAAATACGGGAAGGACTCAGGAATATAATGATTTAATACAAATTATAATACACCTATTTATATTCACAAGTCATGTGTATATTGATAACAACGAACAGTTAGTAATTAGTGAAGTCCGTGTTATAAATATTATATAGAATTATATGAACATTTAAATGGTTCTGTTGTTTCAGATTACATGATGATGTTCATTTATATACATATTATTATGTAACCTGTTATGTATTGCGACGCGCCAGGAAGATCTTCTTCATTACAATGAACGAACGAAATATATAACAAGGACGCAGGGAATGCCTCTGAGACTTTATTGGTGAAAAAGGTCGCGCTCGGCCTGACCCGGAGTGAAGAAGAATACCTGCTGCTTCTACAGACGAGCAGTGGACTCAGAACATCCGAGAACGACTATTACAATGTACTATAAACAAGTCCTGCCAAACTTAATGAAACACGAACAGGCTACTAGGAATAAGCAAATAATGAATATTAATACAGTTTTTATTAAAGATAAAAAAGACACATACCTTATTAAATTACTACAAACGTCTTTTATTTAACGGAACCAATGAAGAAGACCATTTGTGTTTCAACTAAAGAGTTCATCATGGAGGAGTTGACTTGCATTCTTTGAGTTACTTGTCTTTATTTATTATTATTATTAACACAATAATCTGGTTACAGTCCCTGGTGTCGGTGTCGGTGGCGGCTGCGGAGCGGTCCATCTTATAATAGTGTCGACGTTCATCGCTGTGTCCCCAGGCCTCAGCCACGAGCTCCTTCTATGTATGTCAACTTGACCTAACACAGTAATGAACTCTTTAGAGTAGTTGTCCTCGCGGAGTCACAACGGCCGCACAGCTTTATTATGCAATGTTCCATCATCATCAGCTGTAAGTAGTCTGAACATCTCTCACGACCGATCTATATGTATAATGATCTATGTATGTATGTATGTATATTGACTCGACGAGCGAGTGTCGTCCGTCCGTGGCGATGTCGTTCGATCTATTTTGGGTGACATTGTTGTCGCGAGCGTTTAATGCGTGTTTTTCTAATAGCTAGTATTAGTAGTGTAGTGCGTCTGATAATCCCGGGTTAATCCCGTGATGCAGATGTCGCGGACGTGAGAGAGAGCTTTACACCGGGATTAACACGTGGCCGGGGCGAACTCACGAAACATTTATATTAAAACTCTTCAACTGAATTTAATTAAATCATATGTAGCTACCACTACTGCGCAGTCGGAAGCCGCGAGTGCGAATATTATTAGGGTTCTTTAATTTCTTATACTGTGCTAGTTGCTACCCGCCACTTTGAATGCATATTAGCGCATTGTTTGACCCATTCTTATGAGGTTCATTTGATTGCTCGAAGATTCCTTCATTAGATCTTAATTTGGTGTCAGTAGGACTACTTCAGAGGCCCTTTAGATAAAAAACAATATTTTGAAAATCGTCTTTCATATTTTGAAGTAAAAATAACATAATGGTCATCTGGACACGTTAAAAATTTGATCCTTTAATAGTCATTTAAAAATGTTAGTCAATAATTAAAAAAAAGACATTTTCTTTGTATATCATCACTAGATAATATAAAACAAGGTCGCTTTATCTCTTCCTATATCCTTATGTATGAATAAAGCTTTAAAACTACGCATCGAATTTTAATGCGGTCTTTTTAAAAGATAGAATGATTGAAGAGGGAGGTATATACATATATATGTATTATAATAACCATTACATAGCGGAGAGATACTGTTATTTTTGAGGTTTCTAATGTCATGTGGTACATTACAAGCGCAGGCTGAACCCTACGATATTTATCAAAATAATGTACTAAGTATTGTACACATTAAAAGTGTCTACAGGAAACTCCGCGATGCTCTAAGTCTATTTCTTATGATATCCCAGAACAACTTTTTTGTCATTTACTTTTTACGACAAACACCGGCTTCTTTCCGAAACGATTAAAATTAATCTAAAAAAGGATTATGTAATCCTTTTCACATTCACTACCTCTTATACATTATTGATTTAATATATATCTAATGATCCTTCACAATATGTGATTTAAATTTTACATCTGAGCGAAGCCGGAGCGGGTCGCTAGTGTATTTAATAAAGAGCTGTTAATTTTAGGTTTCGAACAGACTCCAGTTTTCTTTACTAGTAACCTAGACTTACTTAATTAAATTTAAACTAAAAAAATTTTCAGTAAGGAATATAACTTATGGGAATTTTCCTAAGTTTAAATTAAGACCCCAGGGACCCTGCAAGCCTCTTACCCTCTGTGAGACACACAATAACTTAACCCCACTGTTTGTGTGTGAGTCTCTCTAGCATTGAGGTAACGACTGCTCCATTTGTCTGTCACATTTTATAAGATTCAATCTCTCATATAAGATGTTAGACTTGGTCACCCAGCCGACGCTAGGCCTCACCAGACGTTACTTAACTCCTGCAACTATACTCCAATAATAATCAACGAACCTTTTCTGAACGAATCATCAAATTAATATATAAAACTAGTAAGAATGTTGAATGTTATCTCAAACGTGTTGTGAAGGTTTGCGTTTTTAAATAGAAGTACCAAAACTGGAACATCACCATAGACGTTACAGTCACGTCGTAGTCACAGCTCCATTGGTTGTGGTATTTGGAGGTACATACTTTGATAATTAATTTGATGTGATAAATACAAACCTGTCTAGTAAAAGCGACTCCATTCCGCTCCACTCCATTCTACTCCACCGTACCGTATTCTAAGCGATCTATTTCCGTACAATCAATGTTCCCTTTTCGTTGTCCGACTCCGCGTCTCTTATTGTAATGAGCATTCGAAGACATTAGTTTACGCCACGCCGCGCCGCGCCGCACCACGCCGCGCCGCGGTGAGCCGTCACTATTGATTTAACTTAACATCTAACTTTTAAACTGTATCTGGGGATTACGGAACTCATTTTTACAGAAATAGATGACTTTACGTTTACTTTCATTTGTAGCATTACATCGACGACACGCTGACAACTGATGTACAAACATACTTCCATGTAACATCACAACACTCTCTGTATATGTATGTACCTTTGTTTTTCAGATCGTGTCCTTAGAAACTGCGATAGTAATTTTAATCTCAATATGTATTTCTTTATTTCTAACAAAAATGTATAATGTGAGAAAAAACTAGAAAAACACCAAATAACGTTGAAACTATTAATTAATAAATATTACATGAATTATAAAATCTACTATGAAGTTGTTTATCGAGGAAGGTCCGGAGAATATTGATAGGTTGTCTTCGGCCATTCATCGTCTCCGTCATCTGTGTTCGCCGACCGTAGTATGTAATTTGGTAAAGTTTTTTAATGTGTTTAATTCTTAGTTTAAAATAATTATTATTTCTATGATCCCTTACATATCAGGAGACCAGATTCTTGTGCAGTAACTGGTCGTTATTGAGACACAATAAAAAACATTATCGCATTCCTAGATTTGTTCCGCAACAATTTAGTGACCCGATAAAGACAGTCTACAGAGAGCAAGGCCCGCCTCACCTCTCCTCACTGAACAACCACCTACTATTTACATGGACTTCAAACTGTGTCTACACACTACACTGCACTGTACTGCACTGCACTACAATAGTAAATATAATGTTTTCCTTCGACTATCTGTGTTAACTAATTCCCTATTGGCCGTCATACTCGGTGTCACTTACAACAGTAGGACTCCAAGATAAGGATCATTAACGACATATCAACTGACCGTTTAATCACCAGTTCACTGACAACAGTATATAAACAACTGTTGAAACGTGACGTCACTAGTTTCTCCATCAACAATTATTATAGTGTTGTATTTTATTATTTTCTAGTCTACAGTATAGTCAGTGGGCCTTTAGGTACTCCTGTAGGTGACACTGTACAGTGAACAACTACTAAAAGAGCACGCCTCACCGACACCAGCTGACAATATATGTTACTTATATTAATATTAGAGATCACATGCCATGACATGTTAGTAATATCGGTATGTTCACAGTGTCGTGGCAATTTAAAAGGTATTGTGAGGGAGTAGGATTCAATATACAAAGATACTCCAGTAACCATCATATAGGAACTCAGTTAATTGATTCCTAGGAACAGAAGCCCCAGCCCAAGCCCAACTTTCACACTCCCACGTGTTAAGAACAATGTTCACAACACGGCTAGATTAATTTATTTGTACCTCGGATCGAACTATTAAACTTAAAACTAAAGCTTCAAAACTACTTGTTTTGTATTTGAATTATTTTGACGACTTAAGACATTTAATATGTTTGATATGAATGTTTGACATGTCATTGTTCAAAATGTAAACTGACTTAAGAGTCAGCTCAGTAAGTAATAAGACACATAATATACTAATACACAACACTTACTATACTATACTTCAGACTACTGTTGATATTTTATCAAAACTGGAACGAATTTTTTTTTAACTTAAAGATGAGTTTACCAATTGGACACAAAACCTGTTGTACTCTATGATTCCGAGAAGTGAACCACAAAACTTCGAATGGAGAAACGATTTCATGAGGACGCTATATGAGGGTGAGGAGACAAGAGTGGAGAGCCCACGATCAAGAATGAGTATAATAGAATAAGATGCACTGGTTAATGAGAAAATTAGAAACAATACGTCCAAGTGGAGCGGAACACGTTAAGAGAAGAGGAGAAAGTTATATGACGAAGGTAGAGATGACAATGAAGATGGATATAAGAGTCGAGGAAGACCGACTAAAGTGTGGATGGACTGTGAGAGAAATTATATGTACGAGGAGGGGCTGAACCCGGGCAGGAATACGAAAGGAAGGAGTATTTAACAGAAGTATATACATATACATATGTATCCCAAGGAAATGGGAAGAGAGCAGGAAGACGGATCATTACATGAAGGAAATTTCTCCTGGCTCATACTAATTTTGCTACATGAATCCTTCTGTAAAGTGCGTGGTATCAGAAACCAGTTCACAACGAGTTGATGCTCCAGGAACTTCCAACTTAACGATAAAACTCTCATAAAGACTCGTAAGAAGTGTTCATTGATTGATTAATGAAGACATGGAAAAAGATTATGCTGATAACTATATGCCAAACTTCATGGAGTTTAAAACGTACTACAGTCATCAATCGACGAAGGGATAAGGATGAAACCTGGAGGATAACTCGAGTTTATAACAGGATTTCACACTAGCCACCACATCAACCAAGGTTTCCAAAAATATAGTCATAGTCTTAAAAGGTGGTCATAAGAGAGAGCTAGCTCCGAAAAAGACTTCGGAAATATTTTAAATATATGTAAAAAATTAAAAATTGTTTAATTAAGCAATTAGTAAAGTTCAATCGAAGTATATGCCATTAAACTTTAATAC
>JAAAKD020000427.1:9961855-9996860 GCA_010014825.2 Danaus melanippus
GTCATAAGAGAGAGCTAGCTCCGAAAAAGACTTCGGAAATATTTTAAATATATGTAAAAAATTAAAAATTGTTTAATTAAGCAATTAGTAAAGTTCAATCGAAGTATATGCCATTAAACTTTAATACACACACACACGCGCGCGCAAACACAGAAGCACACACACACTCACAGATGAACTGTCTGTTGAGCGAGTACATTATATAAATAATTGAGATAATTGATTTACAATAACAATCATTATTATGATGATCGTAAATTATGTATTATATTACATTTCCTCATATTTCTAACAGACACATTACAATGTAGACATAACAGCGACCTTGTGTATACTCCACTTTATACGATGCAGTTAATTGCACTCGGCGACTCCGCCTATAGCACACCCTCCCCCGGAACAAACACACACACACACACACGCACACTGGCCTCCTTCACCCCTCACCTCCTCATCCCCTCGGCCCGACACCCACACCCTCCAGACCTCACATTATAGAGGACACTCCACACTCGTAACACACCTACTGATAGCCTCTAATTTACACGACTTAGAAATAGAGCGACAAGTTTAAAAAAAAACCTTTATCGAGATAAAGAAAAAGCAGCTGAACAAGAAATAACAGAGTTTGAAATAAACCGTCGAAAACTTTCGATTGTAAGATGAACGTAATAAAAAATACTAAGGTGAAGAACAACCAAACTCTCTTCGTGATGATCATCGGTTTTGAATCCTAATAATGTTAAAATATAATATGGTAGGTGGTCAACTGGTTCGTGCGCGCCTGTACTCAGCCTCTTCGTTGATATAGGTTACTGAAGAGGCAATAGAAGAGCAATTCATTCGTCAATGAAAATTATATTTTATAAGACACCTTATGTCAGAGTAGACTGAGTTCCCGGATGTAGTGTGAGCCGACCTCTGATCAGGAAGCCCTGAACTGATCGTCATCGCTACCTACGGGAGGCGAACTCATTTTTCTTTAGTCATTACAAAAAGAGTCGTTCTTTGTCATTAAATTTTACGAAAGTTGAGTTTGTACTCAATCCTGCGTTTCCTTCCTCTCTCGTCAGACTATCTTGTAGGGAGATTCAACTCGTTGGGTAATCTTAGACCAGATGTCAACTTTATTATTATATATGAACGATAGAAGCTATTTTTATATAATGCGTTTAATTAAAAAAGCAGCACTTGTGTGATAAACACACCAGTCTGTTACTTGAATCAATGCAACGTGTACAGTTACTGTTAGAGGAGTAGAACAGAACTGATACAAACATTTCATAGTAACCTTTACATTTGAATGACATCTTCATGCTTTTTATTGTTAATATACATCGCTATGTTAATAACATATACCTAAACACATAGCTCCTACTACATATACAACGTAACGCTAAGCTGCGATAACGGCTCGTTTAATGGTCTATTCGGATTTTTTTATTGCAGAGCTGAGTGCAGCGTGTTGGTCGAAACGTCCTCGCTCCCTCCCACCGAGGGTCTCCGTTACCGACTGCTGGAGCTGGGGCTAGTGGAGTCAGTGCTCCAGCAACACTCACTCATATACTCGTCTTACTTCATATAAGTTGTGACATATATGTATGTATGTCAAAAAGGATCATTATTACAATGATTACCACCAGACGCGGACGGACCCAGGCTAAGACTTCGATACATTTAACTCTCTTAGTATCTACATAACGTGAGGTTTTCATTTCTCTGTTCAAACAATAGTAACATGTCATTTTTATATGATATTCCCTCTTGTCGTCAGACTCACAGGGAATGTGTTCAGGTGTTTCAACAAAGAATTTTATATATTTTCTACGAGTTGTTTTGTTTTAGTCGTCGGTCTCGTGTCGTCTATTGTAATGCCGAAGTTTTAAAATGTTCGGTAGCCTCACGTATGAAGTATGAAGGTCGTTACTCCGTACTCGTTACTCGTTACACTCCTACCAGCGTGGGTCACGGAGTCTCTATCATGTTCCTAATGTTATCATTTGTGTTTAGTTCATATACCTATATATATATATAGAAACAGTGAAAGAAGTGTTCACTATCAAATGAATTACAAATATTCAAACTTTATGGTTCATAAAAATAACAAGAATGGCAATTCCAGGAGGCAATAATTATTATTATAAATGTACATCCAGTTTGATTATAATGATGTTTTTTTTCCGATTAACGTGTCTCGCTTGTACTCAACACCACGATAAATGAACCTTAACACATCAAATGTTAATATTTCCCTCTGTATGTGCACCCCCACTCCCCTGCCCCTCCTCTCGCTACAGTTTCTCCTCTGCCGCTTGTTGTCTCATTTCCGACCACCATTTTAAGACTTTTGAAAATTATCATCCAAAGAATCGTCCGACAACAGCGCGAAAGAGGAGGCGCGATCTTTATTAGCCCTCGTAGACGTCACACTAATATAAACCTTGTGACAGAGACGGTTAAGGTTTTACCTCGCTTTTAACGTCGTCCTCCTCCTGATGCTATCTCCGTTCCAGTCTCCGTGCCGCGGTCTGTTGTCTGCCGCGTCTCAACTAATTACTTATCGACCTCAAAGACCTCGTTACTGGAGATCACAAAAACTGATAATTGATTATAATACACGAGCAGCGAAGTGTTCGCCGCCGCGTCTCCTCTGAGAGGGAGTCACGGGACGCTTTCTTCGAGCTTCATTAGAATGTTTTAAGTGATAAATCATAACGCCGGCTCGTCATCAAAGGTCTGCGGACGCGCCCCCTGACCCGACACCCGGACATGTGCTGCGCGGAGCCCTAATGAGAGCAACCTTCCTAATAGACCCATACCGCCGCTCATTTGGACGCCCGGTAGACGATAACAACACGTGTAATTCTCTCAGCTGTCCCCGGGAAGATATCATTGATATTTACTCATATTTATTCCAAATAGATAGAAATATAAAGAGGGCAAATTAAAAAAAGAGACACGGGCGAGTGGTAGCGAAAGGCAGCGGGACTCGTACACGTGATTTATTACTAGGAAAGTATCTGTCTTATTAAATAGGTGTCTCTTAATGAGATCCGAGATAATGACATCGGAAGGAGCGAAGGAGGAGGCGGACCAGGTGGAGAACACGTGTGGAGCGGCCGGAGGGGGTGAGGGGTGAAGGGCGGGAGAGATATGTTTAGCGAACCTGAGTAAAAACGAACGTTAGTCACGCTCCGTCGCCAATGACGGTTTGTTTGGGGTCTCGGGGTTGGGATCACATTACACAGACGCCGCTGATCAGGAAGACGGCCGGAACAGCTCCGGAGACGAGCTCGGACCCACACCGTCAGCAACACATACCATCCGTTCAGTATGACTGTAACTCCCTACATGGCGTGGTTCTGGCGTGTGTCTGTATTCACATACATATACCCGTAACGTGTCAGTCTGTCTGCTTATTATTTTATCAGTCACTTCTCGCTACCTAACACGTCCTACTAATCCAACAACAAGTATTTCTAATGTCAGACCTAAGATCGCCTTTTCCACGGACCACCGAGTGAGTGGTCTGGTTGTCTGGTTGCTTCAGGGCTCATATGTTATATAATATTAAATATATTAATGAAGCTCTGTAAGACAAGGGAAGGGACAACTCCCAGTGTCTCAATATGACAGCACTCGCATACGACCCCTGACCCCTGACCCTGAGGTGTGTGTGTGAGAGCTCAGGTGAAGTGAACATTTATAGAAAATATACTTCATTGGGAAGTACTCAAAAAACAGTCTTATTATTTTTTTGATATATAGAGGCTGGAGGCTGGAGGCTGGAGATGTACTTCCATCATTAGTATTCGTCGCCTCCGCGTCTGGCGCGCGACAACAGTTACTGTTCTAATATGAACCGTGTCGCTATACAAATAAGAACCTGTTCAGAAGACAGGAGTCTGGTCGAGGGAATTATTGATTCAATATTGTAAACGAGCACGTTTCGATTCAAAATTATACACACACACACACACACACACACACACACACTTACATACACCGTCTCATCTCGGTCGTGTTATCAGTTCAAGCTGGCAGTGTTATCATAAGTTATCACCTCGTTGCCGATGTGACGTCTCAATGTATACAATGATTCATTCCCCGTCTCTGGTCGCCCATGCCATGCCGGTTCATTAAGTAAAGCGCGTGTACCCGCTACCCGGAGACGTGCGAGTAATGGTTACATGATCTGACTGTGTCAGTCTTGATCAACGGTTCGTTACATATATAAACACTAATGGGGACGTAGTTAAATCAGACATCCCCTCCCCTCCCCCCTCCCTCCCCCTACCAGTCCCCGGGCTCGTCGTCGTGATGAAGACACTTTTATTGTCCCTGCATACTAATGAGCCGCTGTCTCACGACTCATTTAAAACAAATTAGATCTGCGGGGACGTTCTCTCTACCGTTTCTAACGAGCTCCCACTCTTCCCCTCTCCCTGCCTCTCCCCGCGCGTCCCCGTGTCTGTGTGTCCGCGTGTCTGTGTGTCGGTGTGTCGACACTCCATTAACTCATTAAACTGTCAGACAAGTCTAATATCTCCCAGGCGAGCGTGTGTTTACATTAACTTTTATTTATTAGTAAATCGGAACAAACGTCCTAAAGCCGCCGTCGCCGGTCTCCGAGGGACGCCACTAACGGCTCTATTTGTGTCGTCCCTCCTTCAGATAATGGCTTCTATTGTTTCTTTCTTCACCGCGACGTGATTTAAATGCTCCTGAAATAACGACGAGACACGGCACAGGCGACTCCGGTCGCTCCGGGCACTCCGGGCGTCAGCAGCGGCTGGTGACGAGTGTAATTGTATACTGTTAAGGCGGAGGAGGTCGTGGTAAATAAAAGTCGTATTGGTTAATGTCTGTAAGTTGTTTATTGTTTTTTGCGGCTCGTCTCTCAGAGTCCTCGCGGCTGGTACAGTAATCGTTACAATATTAATAATATTCAGGTCTATTATGATACGTTACAACATGAGGGACCGCAGCCGCCCGAGCCGCACGAGCTGGAGACTCGAGCGCCGCCGCAGTGGAGAGGAGCATATTGCACAGATTCAACCATTATCATAATACAGTATAAGGTCTAATGACATGTTTACAAATCATCGATACACGATGCTGGAGGCGGCGAGTCGACATGATCGCATCACTACCTCCGGTCATCGACAAGCTACCGATACGGCGGCCGGCCGTAGCTCGCAGCCCTCACTCGCTCAGTCACTCACTCAGTCACTCAGTCACTCGTTACTTTATTACATTACACTATGTATGTACATCTGTTACGCTACCCTCAGTCGTGCTCGCCTCATACAACACAACCTTCTTATCGTCTATCTTATTATATCTAGAGGTTCCTACGCTTCCTATACTACATGTGTGTGCGTGTGCGTGTGTGTGTGTGTGTGTATGTGTGTGTACATGAGTTGCATGCTTGGTCGTGTCCTCTACGATCACTCGAACGAAAGTATCACAGACGATTTATATTCAAAACAAAAATACTCATTTGTAATTAATTATAAAAGAATAAACAGAAGACTACATTAATATTTACAGACAAAGATACAAGCAGCCGTTGGGGAAGAGAACTTGCTCGGGAGTCATACGTGTGTTGTTGATGATGTGTGTGTTTGTGTGTGTGTATGTGTGTATGTATGTATTTGTGTGTGTGTGTGTGTGTGTGTGTGTGTGTGTGTGTGTGAGTGTGTGTTTCTCTAACACAGAGCCGTGCGAGGAGTAGCTCTATAACAACATCACGTGACTCCTCGACACACACGTCATGTTAACAGATCACATTCAGAAAAGATACATCATTGCGTCGTGATGAGTCACGGGCCCCTCGGTCCCTGGCGCCAGGTCTGTGACGCCCTGGATGTTCCGATCTCCCAGTCGTGTGCGCTGGGGACTCGTGGAGCTCGGAGTCAGGGTCTCATCATGAACACCAACTATCACAGCTCTAGTTCCGTAGTGTGTTCGGCGAGTGTGTGTTGCTTGCACTCCCGGGGCTGAAGGAGGCTCGGGGCGCCGCGATCAGAACCAGTACAGGTCCTTGGAGGTGTCCTGCACCTGGGGCTCCAGACCTGCGACACCACAAACAGACAAGCTGATAAGTCACCCGTGCTCTCAGATGATCACAGAGTATTGCGACGAATATGATACAATAATATATTTTATGAAAAAATGTAAAAATCATTTGTCAGATTAAATGTTACGAAAAATATAATGAGACTTTATGTTGGTTGATGTGATACGCTTCGTAGTCCCTCGACGCTCTCTGCTCGCTGGAGCTATACAGATATAATGTGCATATGGCGAGTGGGTCAGGGGTCACGCTGGAGAGTGAGAGGAGCCGATTTGTTGGCCACGATTCAAGCTGAGTGTGTAGGTACTGTGCAGTGCTGACACGACACCATTGTGTACCAGCTTGATGGTCGACTCAAGAGATGCGACGTCTCTTGTGGGACGATCAATAACAAACACACACATTTTTTTAATCATTGTTTTTTATATTTTAAGAATTAAATGTTTAGTTTTTGTTGCGACTGTCCTAACTTCTCGCGACCGCTTATCTTCTCCTGTTTCTCCATCTCCACCGTCTGTCTCGGAGCATGTCTCACACTCTCTCTTCCTGAGGGTTAATGTTCCTCTCCGTATTCACACGTTTCTTATTTCTCTGCTTCGTACTCCTCGTCCCAGTTACCTCTAGCAGTGACGTCTATACGGACACACCAATAAGATACGTGATCTGTATAACATCAGAAGGAATGCCTCTTCCTACACTGGAAGCACTTTCAGCTAGTGTTGCCCAAATACAAGAACAAGACGAGACTTGGCCAGTCTTGGTTTTGGTCTTGTTCTTGCAGCAAGAGTCTCGCAAGTCTTGCAATTACCTATTAGCCTGTCGCTGTTTATTAAACATTGCTTTATATATTACAACAACGCAACAGAGTAGGTACAGTTTGAGCTTGAATTAACATAGACATAGTAAAGGCCAAGTAAATAAATAAATGTCTATACATTTCATGAGATATTCATAAAATCAACAGTCAGCGGTTGAGGTTTGAACTCACGACCTAACTAATCAACTGAGCTGTCAACTGTGTCCCGCGGGAGTCAGTCCGTTTCTTAATAAACATTTACATTTAATAATCTTCAATGTATTAAAACATGGTTTAAACATATAAGTAGAAAACAAACTAATGACTTTAACTTGACCGTATTTTACATGTACATAAATATTTGAAAAAATATATAGTGATGCAACAGTCAATATATCAATTAATTTATTTAAACAGTTATCTCATTTATTATTATATTCGGGATCCTAAACAGTAAACAGTACTAAATCTTATAGCACGCTTTATATATTATTCGATTACTATTATAAAAAAAATTACACGTTTGAAGTGTATTAAAAGTTTCTACAATATTTATTAAATTGGTGACTTTGTGTTTAAAAACCACGCAGAACAGATCAGCATAATGTATTCGTGTCCATTCTGAGAACCCGAAAACTTATTTTATTCTCTGGAACACTTGTACTCTGTGGCAGCAATCAGTGTAAAATATTATGCGCGTGTATCTTGACCTTGTACTTCCAAATATTTCTATGAGAGGTCCACTGACCTAAGTCTGGTCGGGCACTCTCGACCTTTGATGATGCCGACAAGGCACCGCTCACAATCACACACAATGCCGATGGTCAAAACTAGGGATGCCCACTGTTTTCTCTTAATGAATATTTTCATTAGCAATGTACGTTTGTTTATGGTACCTAGTGTTTGTAATTAGCATTAGTCCAATTTTCCAAAAGAAACATATATTATGTTTTGCGTCTCATAGAGTCCCTAAGCATACACCCCGAACTCATATTTTTACTCCTTAAAACTACTCTCAGTTCTAACTGCAAGACGCAAGAGTCTTGCAGGCTTGGTCTTGTTCTTGCTTAAATCTTGCACATTCAGTCTTGGTCTCGGTCTTGCTAAAATTACCCGGTCTCAGTCTTGGTCTGGTTCTTGCAAAAATGCAAGATCAAGACCGATTTTGGGCAGCAGTACTTTCAGCTGCCGGGTGTGGAGTGTCCTGTCCTCGGTCGGTGTGAACGATCATTCTCAACGTAACCTGGACCACATGCTCTTCACACTCCCCTTCTGTTCCGGAGCGCGTGATGTCTCCCTGCCTGATGACTCCTCTCCTCGCTGTTTCCATTTTTATTTCCCAAAATAAAAGAAGAGTATACTCAGAGGTCTGTGTCACTCAGCCGCTTACTAGTCTTATGTTTTGAACTCAGTCAATGTTCAGTGAGGATTCTGTAACCGGTGTTTTGAGACCTTAATAGTGGATACGAATAAAATGTCGACAGGAGGACTTGCTTCGAATGTGACCACTCTCTCTGTCTCTCTCTTTCTCTCTCTATGTGTGTGTGGGGGAGAGAGAAGTTTATTTAGTTATATTTTTTCGAATGTTATGAATAAACTAATTAATGTGTTATATGAGCGTCACACTCTTGCTGTAGTCTCCTCCTCCTCTCCTAACCTCACTCCATGTCATGGTCCGACCTACATCTCTAATTGTATATGAAAATACTTATTTGTTAGTAGGTACGTCTTTATTTATATTTTGACGTTATGTCCTCAGCTAGATGGAGATAGAGTGAGAGGGAGAGCGAGAGAGATAGGACACAGACGGTGACGTCAAAATCATGACCGAGATCAGCTCCGGGTTGTACATATTGGGTGTAGAGGGGTAGTGGGAGCAGGGGCGGGATGGACGGGATGGACGGGGGACCGACCGAGGCGGGGAAGCAGGCCGGGCGATCTTAATTGACAGCCTGTGTGATTTACTGTCCGCGCCCTGCCCCCGACCGGGGAGCGCGGGGTGTGGTCGACCGGTGGTCAGCGGGCGGCCATTGGTTGCCGGGGCCACGCCCCGCCGCGCCTCCGCGCCATTGTATCACGGCGAGCTGGTAGCGTCCGCGTACACTGCAGTTATCCCAGGTGTCACACGTCAGGGATGACGTCACCGCCGGCCCGGCTCCGAAGGATCTCGGATCTTTCCCTTTCGGTGACGGCTGACAGGGGACATCCATCACGACAGGATGAGAGGAATTTAATCTAGCTTCCCCCTGCTCACCCCCGCCGTCGCCGGCCTCATCCCTCGCCCTTCATTCCCCGCCGGTGTTTGTGTGTGTAGCTCCGGGCTGTGGGTCCGAGCTGATGTAACTAACTCACTGAACACTCACTCACTAATATTCTAACCCATGTCTCTGAATGTACATATGTATACTTTAATATAACACAAAGTAATCTTTATATAATACAAAGCGAGAGAAGAGTCTTTTGTTATCATACTTAATTGAACCATACATACATACATACATACATACATACATACTCGGCTATATACAAACAGACGAGACGAAACCTCTTAGCATTCAATGGATTCACCGTGCGGGTGCCGGGTCCATTGCGTTGCAGGGAGAGGAGCTTCAACAGTGCTTGGGACTTGCGACCCAGGTGTAGGTTACAGGGGCCCCTATCTTAGGCGCTTTAAACGCTCACCTCCACTGTCCAAGCTCCTCTCTCTACCTAACCAAATTCGAAAAGAACCTACTAGGGCTGCCTTCGAAGTACGTTCCAAGAATGTATTGATATTAGTTCTGGACAGACCCAAGTATTTTAGTAGGTTATAGAGAGATTTCGCTGTTATACTTCTCGCTCCCAGTTTTACCGCGTACAAATCAACGACGAACCCTTTCGTAGTGAGTTCTTCAGTGAGTTACATACATATATATATATATATGTATATAAATATATATATATATATATATATGTTAATACGTTCTGAGTATAATTATAAACTCATAATGTTTCGTAGGACTGATTCACCTGAAATTTAGCCATGACATAAAACTTGTTTCAGAGACTGTTTTCTTCTATTTGTCACGATACCAACATGAATTTAAGTGAATCATTGACCAGCCAAAACACGACACACGACACACGACACACGACACACAGTTAAACATTCATGAACGAGGTATTGGAAACAACGATTTTAAATGAAGCCTTTCAAAGGTGAACATGTCCTCATTCATCTACTTCCCTGATCCCGAGCGATACAACATTTCAATTTTTAATGTTTGCAACTCTCATTCGACGGTCGTTCGCGGTCACAATTAACAAAGCTGAAGCTGAACCTTTACAAACGTCTGGTTTACACTCGGACGTGGTTTGCTTTAGACGAGGACAACAGTAAGTCGCGTGCTCCCGTGCTCCCGTGCTCCCGTGATGGAAAACCAGTTAGACTCCATAACGACACAAACAAACGACCGGAAAACAAAAAACATTACAACAACCTTCACACACAAATATTGATAATGTAAACTTCAATGAAACGTAAGCTGTCTCTGGTCTCTGGTCTGTGGTCGCTGAGGGCGAGGCGTGACGGCGAGTGACCTGAGGCTGAGGAGGAAACCACTACACGGAGATACGAAGGAGTCACTCACAAACTATTCAGACACACCAGGGACCAGGTCGGCTCAGGAGACAGGAGGGACCAGGTTGTTATACTCGTATGACGACAGGTTCGAGAACGTTACTGAAAGGAGTGCTGGGACGACGCTGGCGGCTGAGAGAGAGAAACATGAAACAGAAAGAGAGAAAGAGAGAGAGAAAGGGAGAGGAGACTCACCTGGCGGCGCTGGGTAGGAGTACGGCGAGCAGGCGGCCGGGTCCAGGTGGGGGGAGGCGTGGTGCGCGTGGTGCGCGTGGTGAGCGTGGTGCGCGGCGTGCGCGTGGTGGGCTGCGTGGGCGGCGTGCGGCCACTCCACGGGTTTGTACTGCGCATGCAGCGAGCCGCGGCCCAGCAGCAGGCCGCCGTACTGCGCGGCCGCCATGTTGTGATGAGCTGCCGCGGCGTGGTACTCGGCCGCGTGGCGGTGCGCGTGCCCGTAGCCGGCGTAGTGCTGGTGCCAGGGGTCGTAGTCGTACAGCTCCAGGCCGCAAGCCGGCGCCGCCGCCGCGTTGAAGAAGGACGCAGGCAGGTTGCGGGACGCCATGGGCACCCCGTCTGGGATACAACACACATTCAGTGAACCGGCCTCACAGCGACTCTTGCTGTTTGATCTTACTCATTGAATCTTTCTCATATATTTTTAACAATACTTTATTCCTGTGAGCGGTCAGTCAGTCAATCAGTCAGTCAGTCAGTCAGTCAGTCAGCCAGTCATGTTATGATCGTGTCCCCGAAAGTCCAAGTGTTTCTGTCTGTCTGAAATGTCAGTAATCCCTGATACTATTTAATCACACAGATATTTCGAGACATAGGTCCATACATACATACATATATATATAATCGTACGCTCCTTACTATATAAGTATATGTTAATATTTATATGATGTAAGAATATATTTGATGGTCAGTTTGATGATGGAATATTAAACATATACTTTTTCTATTATTAAGCAGGTGTTGGGAGAGGATGTGAGGCTGTGTGACGTCACAATGATGATATACATATGTAGTGAGTGTGAGGGTCCCTTTATAAACCTATATGTGAATCGTTCAGGGTCCAGCGCGGAGAGTGGCGTCCAGCGTTTTATGATCTTTATAAAAAGTCGATAAATAACTTGTAAAGAACCGGAGCTCGAGGAGAGGTCTCAGGCTACAAAAAGATAAAAAGAAACGAGAGGCCGAGGACGGCGGGCGAGGACGGACCGACAAAGGGACGGGAATTAACAAAGGCGGGCTATTAGGAGGACAACGAGTTGACACCAGGAGAGGAGATCGGAGATCAGGAGGCGGGGGAGGGGAGCGGGGAGCGAGGAGCGGGGGAGGTGGGGGGTCAGGGTGTGTCGTGTCATAGCAGCAGTGGAGATGTGGTTAAAGTAACCCTCGTCCGCCTCCTCTCAGCTCCTGTTAGGATGTCGTCCTCGTCTCGGCGGCGAGCGGCGCACGTCAAAGGCCTCAAGGGATTCCTGTCAGTGGACATTAACGTAATGCGCTCGTTTTTGTGTCGTAGCGTCGGCCGGTTGGTCCCTCGCTAAACTATCTCTAACTGCTCTCCTCCACTCGACACAGTTTTGGTGTCCCTCTCGCCCTCCAACCGGTCCACACACACACACACACACACCTATCACTTATACTAAATAAGTATTTAAATGAAACTAATATTTTCGGATTATACTACGCGATTTTATTATTATTATTTTTTTTTAACTACATGTTCCCGACGTTTCGTCTACTTTACAGCGACCGTGATCACGGCCAGACGAGATGTGAGACGTAGGTTTAAAAAAATATATATAATAAAGTCGCGTAGTATAATCAGAAAATATTAGTTTCATTAAAATGTATAAAACTCGCGAAAATCTTAGATCTCATTAAATAACTATTATAATTCTTTTATATATATAAAAAATAAAAAATTAATTTATTTATATAAATGTATATAGTATATGTTCTCTGTCTGTTTGTCATGTACTGAGCCTCGTCAGTAACTATCATCTTACAGCTGTGATTGGTTCGCGTGTCCGTTTATATCAGAAATTATTTTAATATGATCCCGGACCGAGTCAGGAGCGTGCTGGTGCTGGTGGTGGTGGTGGTGGTGGTGTTGGTGACGCCGCACGCGCCATGTGAGCATACGTTACGTACTATAACACAGCTCCCGTCAAGTATTAACATAAATGGAGCGAGTCCGACGGTGGTGAGAAGACTACAGTCGCCCCTCTCACCACTGCCGCGGTTTCAGTTGATGAATAATGAGGAGCAAGGGGCGAGGGGGTCATGGGGGTGAGGGCGAGGGGCGAGGGCTGAGTCGAAGGGTTTCGTTTCCCGCAATTAATGCAGTTTAATTAAGGCGAACGATTTATCTAGCGAGTCGGGTCTCGCTGGAGCGCGTCGCGGACGTTCTACGAAGTACTGGAGGATTTTTTGCGGACGGTTCGCGGTATCGGGATCGGCCGGGTCGTTAACGAACGAGTCGAGTGGACATTAACACATCCTGGAAGAGCGGGGATGGACAGGATACCGGGAAACACGACACACACATACCTATATTCACACACACACGTGTACCTTATAAAACTTGATGGAGCTCCACCAGTCAGCGAGGTTCCCCGGGTCTTGCCCGAAACCTGCCCGGGGTGGTGTGTATAGACTCGGTGGTCATTTAAAGATCGAGAGTATATTAAATTCTAGTATTTAGGTATATTGCGACATAATGAGAACAGACAAAGAGGAGAGTACAGTGTGTCTTTGCAACAGGTAACAGGTAGAAACAACAAGCGGTAGTAGTCAGGTGACGTGTGTCCCGGCGCGTGTCCGACGAACACTGATATCGTTATAAGGTCACTGAGATAACAAAGATAACGCTGTCTTTGATATATCCACCGCTCTTTGTGTGGGATGCTGCCAGTGACATCACATTGACTTACTTTAATGAGAGGGTCACAGGTCGGAGGTCCGCTCGCTCCTCACAGGTTCCTAATCTACTATCAGTATAAACGTTGGCCGTCATGTCAACTTCACACACCTATTCGGGTCTACCGTGTACTTCGTACCGTGCACCGCGTACCGTGTACCGCGCCCGTTCTTATATGTATGTCCTTAGTTTGTAAGCTCTGTTGTTCGCAGGAGGCACACACGAGTTTACACGTTTGAGTAAAAATAATAATATAATATGAGAAATTTTTTACGAGCTGTGGCAGGGTCGGCTGTAGACGACAAACTCTGAGAGGGATGAGATAACAGAGATGAGGAGGGAAGAGTGACGGGTGGTGCTGATGATGACAACACTGGACACTGGTGTCCGAGTGGAGTTACAAGGAGACCAGTGTAGTAGTTGACTGACTCACTCACTGTACTGTCATGTATTTATGTAAGAGTATATTAATAAGTTTCTTAATACATACATATACATATATGAATATTATGATTTAAAAGATCCATGACAACATATCCAACACTATGAAGTAGATCTGGTTTATACTAAATTTAATATTTTTTCATCAAGAAACTTCACCGTGGATCATAAACTTCGTTCGCGCATGGCTCGGGGAACATCACAGGTCACATGAACGATCCGAATTAAAATTAAGTCATTTTAGAGTATTAAAACATGATCTCTTTAGTGGAGGTGGTGGAGATGGTGGAGGTTGTACCTTTCTGTTTGTCGAGTGATAGTGCCCGTGTGAAGTGGTCGTCGACGACGGCCGCCACGTCCCCCGAGTAGTGAGTGAACACCACACAGTTGGCGCTGACGTACTGCGCTCGGCCCCGGGGCCCGCCGCAGTCGCCCTCCGACTCCGAGGAACCGCCGCCTGCATATAATATATACATTACTGTATACTGTATATAATATATACACACACACACACTCTCACACATGTGAGATCAGGTGAGGGATGGGACGTACCATCGGCGCTGGCCCGGCCGTGAGCGGAAAGATCCTCCTCCTTGGTCCGCAGCCGAGGAGAGTGATGCTGCGGCGGCAGCGAGTGAGCATGGACGAGGTGCGCGTGGCTCTGGGGGTGGACGTGCGCGTGTTGCGGCAGAGGCGAGCCCGGGGACTGCGCGCCCGACGACGCCGAGCCTGAGCTGAGGGCTGGTGCACCGCCGGCGGAGGCCGAGCCGCCCCCTGCGCCGCTACCGCCGTACTCTCCCGCATTCCCGGCACTCTGCACGTTCAACTGTGAATGAGACGCTCGTTAACTTCTATTCTACAAGTTACAACTGCAACAGAATCCTCCTTAGGACTGTCTTCACTCAGATAGTTCCCTTACAACCCGCCAGATGCGACCACACATCTATAAAGAACCTTTCTCCCTCTCTCCCTCTCTTACTCTCTCTCTTACTCTCTCTACTAACCACGTTCGTTCGTCCAATGCATCACAAGCGTTTTGTTAGCAAACTTATGAGTTCTAATATTTTTGCGGATTTATAACGCGTTTAAAATCTTTTTAAGAACATACTCCCGACGTGTCGGTAACTTCCAAACAGACGAGGTGAGAATGTCTGTCAGTTGGTCTCGTTATTTACCATCTTCCAGCGTAACATTATTTACCATCTTCAAACGTAGTATACGTGTGTTCACACACACACACACTGTATCTATTGATATACATTTATTTATATTTTTTTACATAGTTACTCGCCCTGTTAGCGACTTTGTCCGAGCAAAGTATTGATTAATGTTTACAACCTATATTTATAGAAATAAATGGAATTCCTAAAATAAATGTACTTATTTTAAGTCACTTTCTTCACATGAGCTATCTCTCAAAAAAAGTCGCTTCGGAGACATGTCAGATTGAACAATAAACAGACACACGGACGAAACAAAATGACATTAATATATGAAGTCGTGTATCCATATGTATGATGATATTACAAACAGACAAACAGACTGGAAGTTTAGTGTACGAAGCTACTACTACCGTCTACAACCCGAAGGCTTCAACATGCTTCAATGGTACACGTATCATCTCCAGCATCTCACTCCTGGTCTCTGCAGGTTATACCTGTGGCTACTTGTAAGAACGGAGTACAGTGTTGTTGGTGTAAGAGAGGCAGAACCAGGCTCCTTAACATATCGACGTGGTGATGAAATAAACACTAAAAGAAAACATTGAATGAAGAAACTCGCTGATGTTTATTATGAACACATCACACGAGGTCGTTTGATATCACTCGGCTGTAAGGTAATTATTCATGATGCTGGGCTCATCTAAGGAGACCAGTCTTAAAGCCGCCGCTACTAAAATTGTTCTTAAATAAAACGATCCGCAATTGAATCAGTTAACCTTTTTAAGAATGTTTAACCCTGCTTGATTTAAACGTGCTCCCGCGAGGTTTCCATCGACTCCCGGAGGACCTCTACATCGACCTGTAACTGAGCCAGTTCTAACAGATACAAACACAGTCTGACTGAGTACTTGCTTCTATTCACCTAGATGTGATCCAAGGTCAAAATAAATCTAGAAGTTCCAGATATTAGCAGGAACGAACAGACAAACAGACAGACAGATAGATAGATAGATAACTTCGTTTTATGAAAAGGTTATTAATTTAAATTAAACGAACAGACCACGACCTTGTAATGACATTACTTCTGAAGAAAATAAAAACGACAGAACATATCGAGGGACCGAGGCTGAGGAACACGTGACTAAAAGAAACACTGACGAGCCTACAGACACCTTCACCAACTTTCAGTGATTAATAAAAACATACGGAAGAAACGTCACCTGATGTAGAAAGAAAGGCTCCACCACACCAAGAGCTGAGGGGAAGACACCGAGACACGAACACACGAGTAGTATCGATTTAAAGGAACCGCTCGCTGTCTAATAAAAAATAATAGGTCATTATATTTTAAAGATGTCACAGTGACTCCATCTCCAGAGAGATCTTCCTCACTCCGAACACTACTCGTCTCCTCCACACAGAGCTGACGGCGAGTGGCGCTTGACGCTTCAGGAATGTGAACGTCAATGAATTATATTAATGATTGAACTGCTTCTTGTGTCATATGAGAAGGAGTCTCGGATCACCTCCTCGTAAATAAAACATGAAGAATAACATTCAAAGACAGTATTCACACTCCACTTGTTGAGAGACGACCTTGATGTAAACATTCTTGTTAACATTCTTAAAGGCAGACGACTGTCTTCAAAGTAACGGAACAAGAGAAAAACACAACGAATATATCAAACATCCAGAGAGACAGTGATACTGGGTAAGTTACATGTTCTGAGGTAACGGTCCGGTGGTCACTGTTAGCAAGGAACCTACACCAGATGCAACCAGGTGACCAGGAGAGAGAGAGAGAGTGTGAGGGAGCGAGAGGGTGTATGTATTACATCTCATTCAGCAAGTTACATCACAGTCTCCATAATACACGTCATGTTCCTTTAAAAGTTTTTAAATCCCACTAGATAAATAAGAAAAGATAAGAACATTACTTCTTCCGTCACGGATAAATTAATATTACTTATAATTTATAATGAGCGGCCGCAGTGGAGACGGTTCCTCGCACGCCGCCCAGCTGATGAAGCGGTCGAGAGGCGGCGGACCTTAAACGACAACCTCATTATGATCATAACATCATTAGTGACTTTAACTACACTGAATAAAACAACAGTCCTCTCCGCGGCTTCTCTCGTGGAAGACATCACCTCCCACGTGAGCTCGAGATAAGGCTTCCTTGTTCCTACTAATCTTGTCTACTCTTACTGACCATATTAACTTCTTGATAATTATATCTCAGTCGGTGACGCGCAAGTAAACTGTATTGAGAATAAGTGTCTAGGTGATGTGCGTCTCCATGTGATCTCACTCTACCTCCCTCGTACCTGTAGCTATGTATAAAGAGTGTTTTTTTATAAGATCGACACATTATTTTAAGATGTGAGTGTCGGAGACATTCCTATTGCTAACTGGCTATCTGTGTGCTCACCACTCACCACTCACATACAAACATTTAGAATCCCTATCCACTTGACCTCCTCGTGCCTTCAGACCGGTACTACATATCGTCTATATTATTTATATGTCGTATATAGAAGGTGTTGTCAGTCTGTTTGTGTTTCTGTATATGTACATTTCCTTGTGTTCACATCGCACGTCCCGCGGCGTCGCTCGCCTGCTGTCATAATTAGCGAGTTATTATTATAAATAATGCATGTTTATATCGTCATTAGGCGATGAATGTGTTTAGATTGTCCTTCGTCCACTCCGCCTTATATGGCGTCCAGGTGGCCAGGCGACTTCGCTCTCGCTAACGTCATGTTGTGTTTTAATTTGTGTACATTTATTAAGTCCGTGTTCAGTAACCGATCAGTATGACTATATCTTCGTCACAGCATCAGAGCTCGTCTTCTTTCGCTCGTCTGTCGTTCCCTCGCATCTCCTCCTCCAAGTCTCCGTCTCTCTGTCCAGGACTGGTGTCCGGGTGTGGTTACTATCAAGTCGATATCGGTCAAATATTTCTTGTGAGGTATCTTTTATCATCACACCTCACTCAAGCCTGCTCCTCTCCATCCCCTTCCAGCTCCCTTCTGCTGTGTCTAATGTTCCTGGCAGCCCTCCTATCCCGTCGTCACGTCTCTGTACCGCTGCGTGTCACTTACTTCCTGTTTTCGTGAGAGCTAACCGGCCCTGCTCTCATTAATGTTAACTACATATTTATAGGAGCGCGGGAAAATGTTGATTCATGAAGACTGTGGACTGTCATACATACAGAAACACACTTAACACACACACACACACACACACACACATATACATACACACATGTACTGACAGGAAAAGATTTTAATCAACAAAAAAAATTATAATTGAAGAGTATTTATAATAATCATAACTTTAGTCAAACGAGGAGTGAGCCCTGACATGAGCCGACATGAGCCGAGCCGCTTCAACACAACACACTGTAATCACATGTTATATATTAAATTAACAAATGAAGCAACTAATTATTGAAGGAGGTCATCGTGACACCGATGTAAGGTGTCAGCAGCTGCCGGCGGCGCGGCGGAGCGGCGGAGGACTCAGATTACTGGTCGATAACACTCACGTACTGCTTTGTGCCTAGCAGGAACCAGTTCTGTATGGACATCAATAGCTGTGATAAGTCCGGCGACTGTTATCAAAAGAAGTTACAATATCAGCAGCACCAGGGCCGGATTCAAATTAGTGCCGCCCGCGCCCTGGGGCAATGAACAAAATGCCGTCCTATGGATAATTTTTTTTATTAGTTTTGATATCTTATTTTTTAAGAATTAGAATTTTCTGGCTCACACATTCTTTCTTTTTAAAAAAAAGATCCAGCTTAGTAGTTTTACTCTAACCTCCTGCTCCTTTTCACATTTGTCCAAAAAGCGTTTTCGGTACTCATATCCACTTAACTTTTAACGTCCATCAACCATATTCAAAAATTAATTTCAGATTTATGCTCAACAAAATTGAAAGTCTTTGCAGGTTCATTCATCTAAATGTCAAATATATGAAAAAAAAACTATATTACAGGAACCTAAAGTTCATTTCAATAGAAATTGTCAAACTTATAAACAAAACAACTGACCACGATTACTCCGTGCTTACGTACAATGGAATGTCACTCCTGGTTATAATTACATATCAATGAACCCACCACTGTTTTTAATAATATTTTCATCATTAAACAACTGTGTATGTTTAAAATTATTTTGAACACGAAAATTTATTTCATTTGTCAAATTGTATCGATCATTTTTACACATCAAAGTCTATTTGTCTTTACAAAGTGTGTGTTGTACATCATAAATATATAATTAACAAATTCCCCGCGATGTCGTCTGCGTTACTTACTAATTTAGAAATGTATATCTGACCGGGCGAAGTCCGCTCCTCCTTAAAGAGGAGTTAATAAGATTTTTAATTTTATAATTTTTTTTTCGATAGGATACCATGTATCCTATGTACTTTCCCTTGTTCTAAGCTATCTCCCCACCACCTGTCTTGAGCTATAAATATTATAACTAACACCGAAGGCTTCTCGAAGTGAGAAGTAGAGACTATCCAGGAGTACCTTACATCCCACCAGCAAATGTTTAGCAGTTCCAACTGCCTCCCCGCAAACATATGTAACAAGATTTTTGATACCTTTACCCCATCTTACTAAAATATGTTGATCTGGGAAAGTTATTTGTAGTTGACGGCTGATTTAATTCAAAAATATAAAAACGTTCTTTAAAATTAAAATTAATTAGTGTTATTGGATAATTCCTCAATTTAATTAAAATTTATTAATCAATGAAATTTACCCGTTATCAGAAACACATGAATTATGTAATATGAAAATGTTTTTGATTCTCAAAAACACAACATGAATTTATCAAATCCAGAAAGATAAAATAATAAATTTAATGATTTTACACCTTTATGGAAATAAATTAATTAAGCTGTTTGAATAACTTTTACTTTAATTTAATTTGATACATAATGCATAAATTATATTTCGTGAAACATAAAAGGTTTATTTAAAAGAATTAGTTAATTATATATTTATTCATTTAATTGAAACTAATATGTTTCGGATTACACTACGCGACTTTATTTTTGTAAAAAACTACATACTCCCGACGTTTCGACTACCTTTTAGCAACAACTTTTTTTTACTTTCCTAATTTTCCTGCCCTAGAAAATTTGCCACCCTAGGTACTAGACCCGACTGTCCCTAGTGTAAATCCACCACCAGTGCCAGCGACAGGCGACACGGACTGAACTCTTACTGTTTTAAACACAATCATATAACTGATTGTAATCAACTCAGAACATACGGACGGAGAGACGGAACCAGTCACCGTACACCTGCAGGGACGCACTGACGGACGCCAGGATTAGAGACACGGAGAGGAGACGGCCGAGAGCTACATACATTACACGTTATGTTGCCGACAACCGTCACGATCCACGGACTGAGTGCAGATGTAACACACACACACACACCCACACACACACCCTGCACCCTCTCACCCGACCACATGCACTCGGTATATTTTAGTTTACATTTTAAAATTTCCTCACACCTCGAGTGTAGCAAGGACTGAGCTTCAAACGTCGGTGGTCAGCAGGCGTCAGGTCCTCTGGTACGTATTCTTCATAAATAACTCCGACAGGGTGTGAATAGTTTTATTAAGTACGAGCAATTAGGATTCTTAGGAAGGATCCTAAAAAGTAACCGGTCGGGAGCCGCGAGCCGTCTGGCCCGTAAGCGATCCTCCTCCCGGACTGGATTCGCCTTAAAGGAGACCTCGCCGCCGCCGGAGCTATGTGAGTCGCCGCAAAAACTGACCGCTACTACTTCGCGCTCCACGACACTACCCTATACTATATGTAGGTATATTACAGTAGGTACACAACACGCGGCAGGGGACAGGGGTCTGTCCTCCAGGGTCTCGTCGCCAGGTGAATCAAGGTGGCAGCGAGCTCGACCAACATACTGTGCACCGACGAGTGGGGCGTGCAACGTGTACATACTGTTGTTTAGTTTATATTTAACAAATGTATAATGAAGTGCGTTCTTCTTATATGTATAGGTACATATCAACAATGTCTAGGGACATTACATGGAAGACAACTTCATTTAAAAGCTGTTTGTATATAAAATATTTTCTTCTCAACCACTTCATTCCAAATTCAAAAAAATAAAAAACAAAAACTCATTTTGAAACAAAAGAATGTCAATTATTCGAATCTGGCCGTCGAACAGTTAATTCATGTTACAATAAAATTGTGAAGTTCTGAAAAATTAAAAGTGATTACACATATTCTTGTTTTCTTCAATTTTCCTAATTTCATGTCAAGTCACGTCACGTCACGTCGACATTTGACAAGGGAAGAGCAGATTAGAGCATGTAGGCATGTTGGAAGCGGGCGCTATACAAATCGTGGTTGCTGAAACTCTGCAAACCGGCCAAAATGTAATCTCCCGGTTATGGTCACGATATCGTGCTACAAGCGATGACGCTGAACGGCATTCAGGCAGATATCGCGTCACCACTCCTAGACAGGACCATTTTCTTCAAAATATCGCTAGGAGACAGCACAATATTACAGCTATGCAAATGGTTCGAAGGCTACAATCTGACCACCAATTGTTGGTTAGTGACCAAACTGTAAGAAGATTACATGAAGCTGGTCTTCATTCTCGCAGACCACTTCGGGTTCCAGCTTTGCGGCGTCGCAATCGGGGATGAAGACTATTGTGGGCTCGAGAACATTTCGCATGGAGTGACGAGCAATGGTCCATGGTACTTTTTTCTGATCGGTCTCGGTTTGGATTTTACCCGGATTCACGAAGATTAAGAGTTTGGCGAGTTCCTGGTAGACGAAGCCCTCTCCAGCATCCACAAAAAGTCCAGCCATATCGAGGCGGCACTATTATGGTATGGGCTCGTATTCGTATCTCGATCTCATTTGGATAAAAGGGAACATGAACGCACTGAAATACCACAGTGAGGTAGTGGAACCTGTGATTATCCCACACAGGGTACAAATGGGTCAGGAGTTCCAACTCATGCACGATAATACCCGTGCCCATACGGCTAGGCTGGAATCAATTGTGCTTAGGGAACAAGAAATCAGGGTTATGGACTGGAACGCTCAGTCCCCTGACATGAATCCCATTGATCACTCATGGGACATGTTACAACGACAAGCTATGGTAAATTTTTCTCCAAATTTGATAACAGAAGAACAAGTTTTCCAGTACTTGAAAAGAACCTTTGACCTGATACCACACCTCGGTTTGGATAACTTGGTATTAAGCATGAATAACGGATGAGAAGTCTAATTAATGTTAGAGATGGAAATACTGATTGTTGACTTTAAATAAATGTCCTTTTTTATGTTAATTAATGACTTCAGTTTTCATAATTTCCTACATAACATTCATTATGTACAAACTATAAATTACACCCAAAATAAAGTCACAAAAAAAATTTATTAAATATCTTTGACGAATCTCTTTTTATACATTTCAAGTATAAACCATAATATAAACTTCAATTTCATATATTATTGTTAAAGCAAATTATATACAGAATTTCATACAATAAGGAAAAATGAAATATCCTTAGGCAACGTTGATGTGTGTATATATATATATATATATATATATATATATATATATATATATGTGTGTGTGTGTGTGTGTGTGTATACTGACCCGGTCGTACTGGAAGTGCGGCGCGTGGTGGAAGGAGCGCGCGGCGCCGCGGCCGTACAGGTAAGGGTAGTAGGCGCCGTACATCACCTCGGAACAGCTCACCGCCATGCTGCCTCCTCCCGGGCCGCCGCCGCCCGCCGCCCGCCCACTGACATGGCCCCGGGACTGTCCGCCCTGGATCATACACCACACACTAATGATATATCTCTGATACAACGTACTACTTGTTATCAATATTTATGTTATAAGTAGGTAATGCAACTGTCCTTGAGGATGTCGTGAGGAACACCTCCGCGAACTGGCTATCTCGTGTCCCGGAACCTTCTTACAACGAGTGTTCTAGTCTCTTAGCAACCGTGAACCTCTCTACTCTTCTCTTCTCTCTCTCTATCTCTAGTATATAATAGTTCCTAGTAATTCAACCAGTCCGGGCGGCCGGCTGACGGACATTATCCTACGTGTGTGTGTGTGTGTTAGAGATTGGAATTAGAGTCCTAGAGATAATATAAGTAGTTGGTTACCTTCATGACGCTTCTCTAACTCAAAGATGTATTTGGTT
Organism: Danaus melanippus; assembly: GCA_010014825.2. Taxonomy (NCBI): domain Eukaryota; kingdom Metazoa; phylum Arthropoda; class Insecta; order Lepidoptera; family Nymphalidae; genus Danaus; species Danaus melanippus. Next base: position 9,985,126 of record JAAAKD020000427.1, read on the forward strand.
TAAAGGAATTTTATAAGAATAACAAACGGATCCGGCTACTAGTTAGTATTGACCAGCATATAGTGAACTCCGGTTTAGAGGATCCCTCCATGTCGGTGACGGTCACGACACTCCGGTTACACACAAACACACATACACGAACCGTTGCTTTATGACACACTGCTTAGAACATCTCAACACAGCTCTGGACATGTGCGTGTAGTTCTACAAGCTGAGGAGTCACAGCGTCTCAAACAAGATGTCAATAATTAAAAAACTATATTAATATTAGTACATCGCCGGTCAGAGGTCCCGAGACCCGAGACCCGAGACCCGAGACCCGAGACCCGAGACCCAAGCTGTGAGGACTCAGCACCCTGCAATGTGTTAGGAACAAATGTGAATACAATCTGTGTGATGTGCCTACATCATCAGATCATTCACGAGACACAAGTCACCTCCACCTCTACTCCCTAGCGACTCGCGAGACTGGAGAGGACCTACTTATCTTATTTTCTCAAAGATACCTTCCGTACATCAAGTTAACCTTGGCCCTCGTGACGTCTCATAGTCTCAGGATCCCGTTCAATGTCAACCAAGCAAATATGTTGAAGGTCGTGTCGGCGTGGACCTTATCTCTCTGCCGCGGAGACTGAATGTATCATGTACCGGTAAGGGTTCCCGGGCGAGTCACCTCCTCGGACCGGTCCCAGTGGGGTTCACTTTGAAGCAGGTGTCATCAGAGAACTTACTGAATCCCGAACTGATCTTCCTCTTACAGAGGAGACATGATGAGAGTTAGGTGGTAAAGGTTCATAGGAGGGACTGGTGAGGCCTCACTCAACTTAACTTATGTTTAAAATAATCAATGGATTTGTTTTGGAATGAGGTACCAAATGGAATGTCTCCGGAACCTGTTCGTTCACATCCAGGATATTGAGAATTATCAATGATTCTGGGGAAATCACATTGAAGACAAGTGTGGTGGCGGCTCTGGACTCGTGGACTCACTCCTACCCTGGGTAGGTATGTGTGCCTAATGTTAATCTTCAGAGATGGAACATCCACCAGCTCTGACACACACACACATCGTCTATTATAAAACATTCTGAGATCATTACAAACTCTTGTTAAGAAGGAAGTTTAACTAAATGTTTATTACGACCATATAACACGCACTGTCCTCTGTCCTCTGTCCTCTGTCCTCTGTCCTCTCGTTTGTTTCTTGTTACTGTTCCGTCAGAGATCTCAGCTTCCTCTTACTTAATTTTCTTTGAATGGCCGCAAAGATATGTATAGGTATATATATGTTGTCTGGTCCTCCGAGGACGAGCTCACGTACTTCACACTCTGCTTATTACATGAACTTCACATACGGAATATAACAACAACCTGCTGTCGGGACACGGGACACGGGACACGGGACTGATAGATACTGATACTGATACTGATACACACGCTACTGGGACTTTACCTGTGAGGCTGAAGAGGACCGCGCTCCACGACACTCCGATACTCCGCAGACACGACACTGGCCAGGGACACGACACGGACACTCGACACGACACACGGCACACGACACGCAACAAGACACGACACGACACAGGCCGCAGGTCACTCGCGGCGCTCACTGGCTCGCACCCTCTCACACGCTCGCTCGCTCTGAGGTGTCGCGCGACACTGCGGCCGGCCCGCCGGGGACTCCGCAGACCCCGCCCCCGGCGCCCCGCCCACACACGCACGCCCACGGGCCCGCCCTCCGCATTACACGGGCGGGCTGCGGGGACCGCGAGCAGTTACTGTCATGGAATAGCGTGTGAGAGGCGCGGCCGGCTGGTGGTGTATGTCCTGTAGGGAGCTGCTGAATGAACACGGACACAAGGACTCGCCGGGGACTGGTCCTGTCTCAAGCCTCGGCTTGCGTGAGGTCCGTGTACTCCGTCCCCGGCTCCTGCCTCCTCTCGTGCAGTTCCAGAGCCAGCCACGCCGGGTGTCCGTGGTGGCATCCCGGTATCTTCGCCGCCAGCCCTCCTTCTTACCTGGTGACCGTCCCCCGCCCCTTTCATGTCACGAGCTGCTTGCAGTACGCGAGGTATATCTGATAGTAGCTCGTGAATGCAAAACGCAAGATGTCTATGTATCTATCTCCCCCCTCTCCCCCTCTCCAGGTCCGTGGGTTTCGTCTCGTCCATCTTCAGTCAGGTGTTGGCCGCAGCTTTCCTCAAGGAATTATTTTATGTGAGCCGGGCCGCGGTCCCCGGGACCGGGAGTAGACCACCTCACTAATAGGTTCTTGAGTGTCGCAGTATGTCTCTCCTGGATCTTGTGACTGAGTTTAGTTCCCCGTGGCGCGTCTCTCTCATACAACACACGTATATATGAAGTCCCCGAGGCCGGCCAGTACGCCGCGGGCCCCACCTCGTGTCTGTCCTGGGTGTCTGTGGCCAGGTGTCATCCTCGGTGGAAGCTCCATCTCACTCTCAAAGTCTTTGGGTCGTATGTGGATGTCGTCACCTCGTCATGCGTTTCAGAGTGTGTCGAGTTCGTCCACACATGTTGAGACACACCTCTCTCACCTCACTCCCAGCTAGTGACGAGGAGCTGGTTGTAACATCACCGCGAGGGATGGCGGAGCACGGCGACTACTACAGAATTAATATGAGAAATATGAACAGAGACGAGTGGCACACACACACACACACACACACACACACACACACACATACATCCCTCATGAGCCAGCCGCAGACAGCTGCACAGTAATCCAGACAGACCTCACAGCAGGCAGTTTCCTCTGTAATGGTTGAGGATTCTGCTGCTGGTCAAGGATCTGGCCTTGTAATTTAAGTCTTCTAAGTATCAAGAGTTTACAGTTTACTCAATGTGTTGAAGGTACTGGATGATCCTCCGCCCGTGACTCTCCTCTGGTCTCCTCCCGTCGTCAGCCTCCGTTCCCCGCCCAAGTCCTCATGATTGCTATCTCTCCGTCTCTCCCCTACATGTTCTATATCAGTATGGGCTCCCTTGGTTCCTGTCTGGTATGGTTCCTGATGTTTCTCCGAGTACCTCCCCTGGTTTATCTCTTATTTAGCTACATTATATTATAGTGTTAAGTCAGGACGGAAGGATGAGGAAACTAATGTACTACCTCTCCTAACATATGAACCTTTGAACCAATTCATAGGTGATTGCTGGCTGTGAGGAGTGAGGAGTGAGGAGAGAGGAGTGAGGAAATAAAAAATAAAACCAAGTTTCATTTAAAGTTTATTTAAATTTATTGAGTAACTTCAAGACCCACAACCTTCAGTCACTGAGTCACCAAGAGGGTGGTGAGTCAATGACCCTCACCTTCCTCGGCTGAATACAACTGACATGTTCCAAGAACTAGTGAATTACATATATACATAGTGACCAGACGTGCAGACGACGTGAAGTCAACGGTCTCCTTTATTATTATTACTTGTGTGTTTTGTTATCATGATGTCCATATCTTTCAATCACTACCACATTGAACACTCAGGTTTGTAAACTGACTGACTTGTATCAGTACTGAGTAAAGGGAACATTAAGCTTAACTCACACAGCTCACAGCTCACAACACTAAACAACTCTCTCCTAACTAGTAAAAGCATATCTTCAATTTAGTTAACAATGAATTCACTTTATATGACACTTGATATATTTATATTTTACACAATGTACATACAATCGCAAATGTCTCATAACTGTATCTATCTATTATCACCTTATCGCATGTCGCATTACAAACACGACTTCTGTTCTCCCTAAATAACTTACTAATAATCGTATTCAACACTCGTCGTCAAAAGTATTCTGGATGGTTTTTAATCTCGGTGGTGATGCCCTTCTCGATGAGCGGTGCTGTGAAGCGGTCCAGCACGAGTCCGCAGCACACGTGTACCGGACGAGAGAGAGCCGCTGCGAGCCGGGCCGCGAGTCCGTCCGCTGCTCCACCCGCGTCCACCAGGATCGTGGAGACTGCGCTGCGGCCATGGGGCACGGCCAACGCCAAATCGTCCAGACGTGGCTCGCGCCCGCCCACCCACACCAGCAGGGAGTCGCACATCTTCAAAGCTACTACTCGACAAATAAATTCACCACTCCAGACTTCAAACTCGTGGACGTTCCAAGAGCTCTTTATATACTTCACATTGCGCTTGGTGGTTGTTGTGTTCGGAGAACCGCCGATACCCATGATAATTATAAGCAGTATTAGAAAAATGATTTGTAATTCTTATTCGGTTGTTTACCTTAACGTCAACGTCAAAAGTCACTCATGTCATTTGTCAAGACATTTAATACTTTACACACTTTTTTTTTCATTTATTATTAAGCAAAATATTTTTAAATCATTAAATTGAACTGTTTATTAATGTAAGGTCATTAAAATGATATAAAAACTCTTTATCGCATTACATTTATGTTTATGTACAAGAGCTATAAATATACACACAAAATAAATAACTATTTACTAAATAATATTTTGATTATTTAAATGCCATAATATGATGTGATTTACGAAAGAAATTAAAAGACGTCTTATGAAATTTTAAAATATTAATTACAGACTATCATACCAAAAATGCTTTTTATTAATAGCTTATCTGTTATATTTTCTGCTTATTGTTATTGTCCTACCTACTACTTACTTCTTAAAAGTAAACAGAAATTATATATACTATACTTTTACAATGTAATTGAAGATTTTAACAAGTTAACCAATTTCACATTCACATTTTTAAAAATTAAGGTCCATTATTTTAAAAATACCGATTTTTTTCGTTTTATAAAAATTAAATTCAGTAAAAAGAAGTATTTTTAATATGATATATTTAATTCTATTGAACTCTACGTGTATCTTCAAATCATCTAGTTAAAGAAGGATAAATTCATTGTGTATAATCTTTGAATGACATTTGTTACCCTTATGTCAGTACACTTTTTGGCGAATGAAATTAAGACATTTGTATTATTGTACACTTTGATTTGTTGTAATACTGTCGTGTTAGACAGTGATTGGTCAAAGAATTTGGAAAGAAACAAATATAACCAATACCATTGTGAATCGTCAACATATTTTTTTATAAAATTACACGGAATATAGAATTAGGAGTCTGTTGCTGACAAACTTCGTTTGTTTCACTGTCGAGTCGTTAATTTTGTGCGGCGTCAAGCGCCGGTTTTATGGATCAAAGTTGTTTAAGTAAATCTGTAATATAGTGAATTATACAATATGAAATACTCGTTCCTGCTAGCGGTAGGCGTCCTGCTCCTATCAGGTAATACTATACATGAATAAAATAACCAACAGTTTAGTTTGACATCACGCGTTTTAAATTTTTAGTCGAATACATAATTATAAGTAGTGTACATCATTACAAAAGTATGTAACTTTAAAGCTAACGCTAAACCTGCAGTACTCAACAGTTTAAAGCTTAATTCGTTCATAAATATAATTTAACGCACATATTTTTGTTAAAAAATTTTTAGAAAGAATGGAATTTAACTCGTTGCCGTTAGTTATAATTGTGTTATTATTTTATCCTTCTAAAATGTATCATAATATATGTATCCAGGATGCATCCAGGCGCAGGAGGCCGGGCTCAGCGTGGACGAGCTGACGGTGGACGCCGACCTCGGTGCCTCGAGGGAGGCTTCGCGCACCGGTGAGTGACACGTCTTATTGGTGGTATTACATAGAACGGTACAGTATTTACTAATTGGAGCTATCTCTGTTAGTATTTTAGAGTAAAAAAAATTCAAAGCCAACTAACAAAAAATAAAAATGTTAAAGTATATTGCTATTCTGATGAATAGTGTCGTCACACGGTATATATTCTGTGAGGCCACAAACTGTCCAGTATCAAGATGTGGTTATCAGTTCCCTACAAGGCACCCATTATCTGTAACACTGGTAATCCAATGATAACTTACTGTGTTTAAATGTACTGTTATTTAATTCTTATCAGATTATTAAATCCATTCACACATTTTAATGAGTTCAGTCGGATGAAGTGTTCTATTTTTGGTTTATTTCTTGGTTTCTGTATCATGTCGTTATCTACTCCGTCCATGTCACAATCACAAAGCAGAACAAGACCAGTGACCATCCTACAACAATATCTTTTCTACCCATATATTGTGTATTTTAATCAGGAGGTGGCGTAAGTTGCCTCAGAATGTGATGCTTCCTTAGAATGAGTGAGTATGTACTGGTTGGTTTTGTGGTAGGTTATGTTTAAATATCATTCTCATATTTATTTTTTGTTGTTTGTTTCTTTATTAATTTTGAGAAGTAACTTGTGGAGATAATCACATACGGAGATCATTAAAAATAAGTAATTAACCTCCAAATGATTCAGCAGAAACTCATCTGCCTCTTTTGCTCTACTCTGAGCTGATTGTGTGTGATCATCATGTTATACATTGTTGATCATCATGTTATATGTTTTCCTTTGTAACTGTATGAGTCATGGTCACCTTTTCTTTTAATGTGGTGTTTTCAAAGATTGATGATATGGGATCTATCAAAGATCAATAAGATAAGGTTTCTCCAGCAGAGACGAGGTGTGCCTTCCTTCCCCCATTCACCTTTGGTCAATATATTTACAGACAAAGACTTATCTCGGGATGTCTGTTTGGTTGTTTAGCAGTTTTGGAATAAAAAACATGTCATGTTGTCATTACTAGTTTATTAACTATTTCCTAAATTTAATAAAAGTGATTCAAACCTTAGTCACTGTAAACACAGTTCTGTATAATGTTTTCAGAATTGTGTGTGTTTGTTTTGAATTTATGAACTTTATCGTCGTTTGAGACCATAATCAGCAGCGAGCACCCTCAGGCGCTCCTTGAGCCAGGCCGAATCAGCGATGTGATGGCGCGGTGGAGCGAGTAGGCCCGTGTCGTCGGTCCACTGTGCACTCCACCAGCCGTACCTGCCGTCACTCAAGCTGTAATACAGAAACTTTTTAAACAATACCGGCCTATAGCGACTTACTCGTGAGCGGAGGTGACCGGCGCCCGGTACTTGTCCCGCGGCCCTCGTGTGAACAGCTCCTGCACCCTCCTCAAGGTGTTGTCGATCTCCCCCGCCCCAGCTTCAACCTCGGCAACTTTCCCCCACTCCTTAGAGCTCACCGCTGCCGCTGGGAAGGAACAGGATTTTTATTGTTTCCATCATAACTCATCGCGTGTAGGAAAAGAAGATTTATTAGTAATTACGTAGCCCGAGGGGTTTTATTGCTGACACGTAGGAGCGACCGAGTTCACGTTGGGAGGCGAAGCGTAGCTTAAAAGATTTCGTGTGTAAATTGTTTAGTTCAGAAGGACAGGTCTCCCGCTCGTGCTCGCTCTGTTCGATCGACATCATAAATATGAGAATATGAATCTTTTAAATCACTCGGACGAAGTTGAATGAACAATTATAACTAGGATTTTCAACCGTCGCAGATACTTGAATATCAACTATTATTTCGTCGATAACATGGTTGCCTCGTGACGAATTTATTTTGGTTACCATGAAGGGTGATTCCAAGATCGTGTTTGTCGCTTGTGTTACAGCGGTGTAGTAATGTGCTCGTTGTGGACGTATAGAGGGCAAAAAACTTGAAAATTACTAGCATGTACTCGTCGTGTCTCTTTATGTTTTGTTTTCTGCCAGATACACTGTTTATATTTGTTATTCATACTTATTATGTCATGGCCACGATGCGACAGATGCGGAAGCTGTGCTGCGAGAGGAGGAGGCCATCTCCCCCGACATGCTGAGTGTGGCTCAACAGCGAGAGATGCATAAAAACGCACAGAACTATACCTTCCAAACGGAGGTGAACCGCATGATGAAGCTGATCATCAACTCGTTATACAGAAACAAGGAGGTCAGTTGTCTATTTATAACGCTTGTTCCTAGTGTTCCGATCACACTCTGTACAGATGTTTATTTATATTCCTTGGAAGTAATTCCGATTAACGTCCATCACTCCACAGATCTTCCTCCGCGAGCTGATCTCAAACGGGTCGGATGCTCTGGACAAGATCCGTCTGCTGTCTCTGACGCAGCGCGAGGTGTTGGACGTCAACCCCGACATGAGCGTGCGCATCAAGGCCGAGCCGGACAAGCGACTCCTGCACATCATCGACTCGGGGGTGGGCATGACCAAGAACGACCTCATCACCAACCTCGGCACCATCGCCAAGTCGGGCACGGCTGACTTCCTGTCCAAGATGCAGGATGTAGAGAAAGGCGGCGCACAAGAGATGAACGACATGATTGGTCAGTTCGGAGTGGGCTTCTACTCAGCCTTCCTAGTGGCTGACAAGGTTACGGTTGTGTCCAAACACGCGGACGACGACCAGCACGTGTGGGAGTCGGACGCCAACTCGTTCAGTGTGGCGCTCGACCCGCGCGGGAACACTCTGAAGAGAGGAACACATATCACGTGAGTATAAACAACCTACTTCAATATGCACTACCTATATCTTACACTCGGGAAGATCACCTCGGTGACGTGCTGTGAGGGTTGGATCGTGGATATAATGATATATCAGACAGATAGAAGATATTTTAGTTCTCTTTTTAAAAATATATAACAATAACGATCTATGTCGTCGGCGGTAGGCTACACATGAAGGAAGAGGCTGCGGACTACCTCCAGCCGGACACCATCCGCTCCCTCGTCAAGAAGTACTCGCAGTTCATCAACTTCCCCATACATCTGTGGGCCTCGCGGACCGAGACGGTCGAGGAGCCCGTCGACCAGGATGCCGAGGCCGCAGACGACGCGGACGAGGACGCCAAGGTAAGACGGACTTACGAGACTTACGTACAGAACGACATGAAGGAACGAGGACACTGATGTCACGTGAACTTGCATCCCACAGGTGGAGTCCGAGGACAAGACCGACACTAAGAAGACCGAGAAGACCATCTGGGACTGGGAGATCATGAACGACAACAAGCCCATCTGGACCAGGAAGCCTGGGGAGGTGCAAGACGACGAGTACACGCAGTTCTACAAGAGTCTCACCAAGGACACGGCGGCGCCGCTAGCCAAGTGAGTGTGTGTGTGAAGCTGCGGTGTGTGTGTGTGTGTGTGTGTGGGTGATACGAGTACATCGGCGTGTTGTTCCTTCCAGAGCCCATTTCGTGGCGGAGGGCGAGGTGACGTTCCGCGCGCTGTTGTTTGTTCCCCGCGTGCAGCCCGCCGAGTCCTTCAACCGCTATGGCACCAAGACGGATCACATCAAGCTGTACGTGCGCCGCGTCTTCATCACCGACGAGTTCAACGACCTCATGCCCAACTACCTCGCCTTCATACAGGTTCCACTTTACTACAATTTTTTTGTTTTTGCTTCAAAGACCTCAGTCGAACCTCAGCGAACGATATGACTTGTAACAGGGTATCGTGGACTCGGACGACCTGCCGCTGAACGTGAGTCGGGAGACCCTCCAGCAACATAAACTCATCAAGATCATCAAGAAGAAGCTCGTGCGGAAAGCTCTCGACATGCTCAAGAAGATCCCCGACGACGAGTACGAGCACTTCTGGAAGGAATACTCCACCAAGTGAGTGTCGGCCGGGAGATACTAGTGTGGGAGGGGGGTGGAGGGGGAGACTAGACTAATGAACCTCCGTCCACAGCATCAAGCTCGGCGTGATGGAGGATCCGTCCAACCGCTCGCGTCTTGCCAAGCTGCTGCGGTTCCACTCGTCGCGCGGCTCCGACATGACCTTCCTGAGTGATTACGTGTCCCGCATGAAGCAGGGGCAGTCCCACATCTACTACATCGCTGGCGCCAGTCGGGCCGAGGTGGAGCGTTCGCCCTTCGCCGAGCGTCTGGTCCGCGCCGGCTACGAGGTGCTCTACCTCACGGAGGCCGTGGACGAGTACTGCTTGTCGTCTCTGCCCGAGTACGACGGAAAGAAGTTCCAGAACATCGCCAAGGAGATCTTCGACCTCGACGAGGGTGAGTACCGCGTGACGGGGTGAGGGAAGCGACAGGTTCCGCCACATGGATGTTATCTAAAAGCATTCGTTTCACAGACGACCGCCAGAAGGAGCAGCTGGAGGCTTACAAGAAGGAGTTCGAGCCTCTTACCAAGTGGCTCGGGGACAAGCTATCGGCCTGGATCACGCGCGCGCAAGTGTCGCGGCGCTTGGCCCGCTCGCCCGCGGCGCTCGCCGCCACCGCCTTCGGCTGGACCGGCAACATGGAGAGGCTCGCCATGTCCAACGCTCATCAGAAGGCGGACGACGCGCAGCGGCGGCACCACCTCACACAGAAGAAGACGCTGGAAATCAACCCGCGCCACCCGGTCGTACGCGAGCTGCTGCGACGCGTGAGGGACGACCCCGACGACCCGCTCGCCCTGGACGCGGCGCGGACCATGCATCGCACGGCCGCTCTACGCTCGGGATACATGCTGCAGGAGGGACAGGCCGGGGAGTTCGCCGACCAGGTGGACGGCATGCTGCAGCGGGCACTCGGCCTGCCGCCCTCCGCCGGCCCCGAGGAGGAAGACCTGGAGCCCGAGGCCGCCGCCGACGATCACGAGCTGGACGCCGAGGACGACACTCACGACGAGCTGTAACCTGCGACACCCGGAGTGTGTGTGTGCGCGGGGCCGGGCCGCCGACGGCCGCCAGTAACTCATTGAGACTGCCTATTTTTACATTTCGTATATAAGTTCATGAACAGTGTCAGAATATGATTTCTGTAAATAAAGAGTAATATTAATTTATTTCGATTTCCTAAACGACGTCTTTCACATGTGTTTGTCTTCAAACCGATGATCTCTGTTACTAAGACTCCCGCGGTCCCCGTCTCCTTGTCGTTCCTTGACTCCCGGTCTGTACTCCTCACAAAACACTCATTGCCTCGATCATGTATCACGTAGAGGCAGGAGGTATGTGTTCTTGTGAGGATGTCATACATACATAGTTATTATTTCCAGCAGTCCCTCGACAGGCGCGCTTGTCGTATTGGAATAGAGATTATTGACACAGTATTTAGTATTCGTCTCACCTGACACTGCACTCGGGAAACGAAATTAAATAGACGTCTAGAGCTTGTGTAGTCACTCGTACAGGTTCCGCCCGATCACACTCCGCCTTGATAGTTGACGGTCAGAGTAGCTTAGAAAACAAAGAGGGAGAGGAAGTATTCTGATGCTGGTGTGTGTCTCTAGTAGCAAAACTATAAAGAAATATTAACAAGACCGGGCGGGGACAGACGACGTGGAACAATTTGGTGGAAAAGCTGATGTCTTCGTAAATCGCTGGCGCTGAGAGTGAACTTCATGTCAGGCTGGCATTAAACTTACATAGGATCTTATTTGTAAAGACGTGTGAGGGAATCAAAGAAAACACTTTCATCTTAGTTTTTATAATATTTATTGTGATTAAATAAATATTTTATACTAAAATCAGAAAGATTACGAAAGAGGGAGTAATAGCAAACTACTTTGCAACACATTTTTCTAGTGTCTACGTTGACTATTGTAATAGCTCAAGTGACACGAATGCTAATGTATGCATATCAAACAATAATCTGAATCTACTTACCTTCACGCAGCAGCAGGTTCTAGAAACACTTAAAGGTTTGGATATTAAAAAAGGAGCTGGGCCAGATAATATCCCCCCCATATTTTTTGTAAAACTTGCAGAATTTTTATCTCTGCCTTTAACTTTAATATTCAATAAATCCTTGCAGAGTGGTACTTTTCCTACAC
>JAAAKD020000427.1:9996960-10012675 GCA_010014825.2 Danaus melanippus
AATTCGTGCATGCTGTGTTCTCCTGTAAATAATTGTGACACTTAGTTTTAAGATTATTCATTGAAAATTGTATATATTTAGTGTACACATTGTTGGAGAACCAAATAAATAAATAAATAAATAAATAAATTATTAGGAGCAGTGACAGTGGGAAGTCGCGAGTGCATGAACAGATAACTCCTCTTCACCCGAACCAGCCTGTAACCTCGGGTACACGTTAAGACACAAGTCAGCTTTTGTTTAGATTAGTTACATATCTAACCGTCAGTCAGGCTCCAGATGCTCTGGCATTTAAACATATTTTTCTTAATATTTACCTGTACAGTGTATATCTAAGATCAGTTTCTTAAAAAATGTTAAAATTGAGACAAAGATTAAGTGTTTATTGTGGAACGTGGCTTTTGAGGAGCTCTCTGTCGTTTTATAATTTGTTTCCTTTTTTCCTTAAATGCATGAATTAATGAATTTTATTTAAAAAATAGGGTTATAATATTTGAAATGAGTTAAAATCGGGAAAAATATTAAAAAAAATATAAGTCATATCTTATAGGGTTTTTATTAAAAAATATTAATGATTCATTTTTGGTACACTATGCAAAATAGACATAAAAAATCTTTAGTTGGCATGAAAGAGATTGAAACAGTCGTTTCCTTTCCTAGAACAAAGAAATACATTGCATTTTGTGCATTTTATAAAACTTTGCAACTTACGTCCAGGCCTCATGCATCTCATGCGACTTTCAGTTTTTACTTGTTTGTGACCTAGATTATCACGACGAACGTCAACAGCCGGTAAAACTTGGCATCCTTTTTTCTTTTTGCTTGAGGTCCTGCGGCATCGATACTACTGTTACTTGGACGTCCTCTAGTCGGTTGACTCACGGCACCATAAGTACATAATACATCAGCAAGCTCTGTCCTAAACTCTGCCAGATTCATGAGTTTTCTCGGTTCGAATCCCTTTTCGGTCTCAACCGATTTGTATAGAACCCAAGAGTTTATTATTGCGACATCTAGAAGACGATAGAAAATCCCATATACCACTTTCTGGTTTTTACTTTTATTCTATATCTGTCAGAAAAGGAATCCATGAGATCAACGCCCCCCATATGGGCGTTGTACTCCTTGACGATTTTTGGGCAGTCTATAGAGATCTTTTTCTTTTCGGCTTTGTCATACCGTTCTATACTCTCGACTGGTTCAGCGCCTACATAACTAGAGAGCAGTACCACCTGCTTATTATCTTACCAGCTAACAGACGCAATATCTACTCCATCAACATGTGTAGTAAATTCCACATACGACCCTCTGGACACTTGTTTCTTCATCAAGTCCTGTTTTGAAGGTAACTTACAATTTCTACCGAGGCGGTTTCTTTGCACAGTGCCTACACATTGAATACTTTCCTTAGCAAAATAGTACATCAAGGGCAATGAAGTATAGAAATTATCATGGTATATAATGTGATTGCAATTTTGGGGAATTATTCTTGCAAGTTTTATGACTGTGTGTGACACAACTCCTATATCGGGCTCATTAGGCAAACGATCTTCTTTTTCTTTACCAGAATAAATAATAAAGCGATATGCAAAACCTGTCAGTGAACATAAAACAAATTACTTGAAGCCCCATTTGTGAGGCTTGTTGGGTAAGTATTGTTTTAAGAAATGACCCATTTTGGTGGAACACATCTGTTCATCAATGGACAAACGTTGGGTAAGGGGAATACTGGAGAATTTTTTATTCAAATGGTCTATTATTGGACGAATTTTATGAAGACGGTCATGCTGGGGACGGTTTATTGGTAAATTATTATTATTATCATTGAAGTGAAGAACACGTCTTATTTTCTCAAATTTATTGACAGGCATCGCTTTTATTATCGCCTCAAACCCATGCTTGTTAGCCCAATAACTACGTACTGTAGGATAATGGTAGTCGATCATATAAATCAATATCTATTCCTAAATACTTTCTCAATTTTCCTAGTGTAATAACTTCGGGCCGATCAGGTTTAGTTTGTACAGCGTACCTGTTTGTCTCGCTTACAATATGTCCTAAAAACTCTTTAGTGAAAAAGTATGAAAAATACTGAAACGGTGTTTGAAGATTCATCAAACATTCAGGATAATCTTCTGAGCCCACGAAATGTAGTTAGATTTTCATTACATATCATCGGCTGTCTTTTCTTTTCTTTTGGTACAATACAACGATTTGATGGTAGAGCATCATATTCAATCAAAGGAGGATCGGGACGAACTTCGTCGTTTTGGGTACCTATTATTATTGCCCGCAGCGCCGTCATCATCACTTTCCAAAAAATCTAACAAATCTTGTTGGTTAGGATAAAAATCGAGATCATCGCCATCTGATTCCAAATTATCTTCAGAAATAGCGCCATCTTCCAACTGCCGCAACCAAAATTCAATGTTGTCGTCTCTCCGATTATATTCAGACATATCTATAACAAAATTACATGCACATGCATACCTCACCAAAACAAAACCAACAAACCATAAAAGGAAGCATAGTACTAAATACATGTCGTAATTATACCACTAATGCATGTTGTCCCATTTTTGCATCAATACGAAATAAGCTCTCCATACACAGGATAGTTATGGAATAAGGACAAAAGTACTAGCAAATGAATAAATACAAGCCTTACCTTTAGAAAATATTTTTTGTTTAAGGAATACACAGAAATATTTCTAAATAATCCACTTCCAAAAGTACGTAAATGATTCCGCTATCGAAAATGCGCGCCAAAAGGTATAACGTCAGAAAGATACAAATATTGAAGTCAAATGTCATTATTTGAGTTCATATTTGTTAAGTCAATGGACAAAGGAATCACTGCCATTCAGCCAAATGTATCGATATCAAAACTGTTGTCGGATATCCGCGCAAAAAGTTACAGATTCATTTTTGGGACACTATGCATTTAAGCTTTAAGTTAGGAACTTCAATCTCTTTTCTGTTAACCGACAATGAATATTGTATATTGTAATGATCTGTAATATCAAATTCAAGCTGTCACTGAGCAATATTGTATTTTTATTTCAAATCATCATCTTGTATACTGGAAACAGTTCATACCATACTACCACCAGACGAGTATAGGGCATATAATGAACGCTTTTTGAATATTGATTTTTCCCAAAATTAATTGTTTAATAAAAATATTTAGCTTCGTAGGAAAGAGACAAATATTGATAATCAAATAAAGGTTTTATGAATTCAAAATAAAACAAATAAAACTCAAATAAGCAAGGTGGTCAATAAATCTTACTATGGTTGATTGAGGATTAAATGAATTCATGAAAAAAATAAAAGACTAAACATAAATATGATGTCGTTTCTCTAGAACCTCAGCATTCTCTTCACCTATTTATTTAGACTTACACGGCTGTTGTTGCGACCCTTTACTTTATTTTCTACCTCTTTAGTAACTCCTATAAACTCGTTTCTGTAACTTTCTTAGTAGGGTTTACTACCAACCATTTTTCCAGTATTTCTCAAAATCATATAGGTACGGCAGCGATGTCTGAAGTGTTGTCAATATCAATTTTCTTTTCAAAGTCCAAAAGGCCTTTTCTTTTGAGACTAACTTCTGTGGTAGGTATTAGTCTGTTAGATTTTTTTATTTTGATTTTCTTTTAATTTGGACTGGACAGCAGTGTTTGACTATCGTTCAACCTATTGATAGTGCAAATTAAGCCTTAGGTGACGAAAGCACTATCTCAGTAACAGGCTATTGAATATTGATTCTAGTCCTGAAAGCATAAAAATTATAATTGGAAGGAATCACGGACGCTGGCAAATAGTTCCAATATTTTGTAATGCGCATGAGGAAGGAAGAACTTATCGTCACCAATAATCTTTTTTGCACGTCTCTCCACGCGGTCTATAGCAGTGAGGTGGCAAATTTTCAACGCCTGCCCAAATGTGATACCAGTACTCCGCAAACGACCTGACCTGTGCTTCTTTATCGGTAGACACGAAGGTATGTGTTTTGGTACGTAGAAAGACTGTCTGAAGGGTGAAATGAGCATGCTTTACCATCATGGATCACCTCCTTTTCTAACTCTATTAAATTTTGTCTGACCTCAGAACTGTTTTGATGCCACTCCACAGCAGTGCTGTCAACTGAAACACCAAGGAATAACCGGTAGTGAACGTTCTGCAAAAATAGAGCTGTGGAGACGAAAGACCTCCGAGGTACCATTCATTGTTAATGGTGTACTAAGTATATAAATTAAAAATGTTAACAAACAAATTAATGAGTAGATAATGAGTCTTTCATGTTATCATGCAATTTTACGGTCTACAAACTTTGAACCAATTTTCGCTAGCTTTTGTTGTTTCAGAGATATATGCAAAAATGTAAATTTCTGATCTTTGGCATCGAATAAAAAACAACGGCACAAGCGGGATCGATGGGGACTTTTGACATATCATTTGTAATGATGTATTCAAGACCTGTACAAAAATCGAGCTTGTTGGGAATTAATGCAAACTGGAATTATTATATAGTTTATTTTGACTGGACTACGAGGGTCAAACTGAAAGTTCTTAGAAAATCAAAAACTGATTACATTAGCCAGTTATTAGTTTTATTATATCTTTTCAAAATATTGTCCATTCAAAATACGGCACCAATTCACACGATTGAGTTTTTGAGCACAAGTCAAATTATGAGGTATCCACCGGGCGCAAAGCTTCCTGACCGCTAAATGTTCGTGGAGGATTTTGTGAACTTGACTCATACCGATGCCTAAGCTTGTCCGAATCTGCTGATAGGTCACTCTTTTATCAATCTCTATCATACGCCGCACAACACAGATGTTATCTTCAGTCGTCGCCGTAGAAGGCCGTCCCTCACGTAAATCATCATTGAGTGTGAGTGCGACCACGTTTAAACTCATTAAACCAGTTGTAAACAGTCGCACGAGATGGGGCCTCATCGTGAAAGGCCAATCGTAGTTTATCATAACTTTCTTGTTGACTTAAATGACATCTAAAGTCATAAAAAATCATTGCACGAAAATTTTCTCGTGTTAAATTCATGTTGACGTGACACAGACAATTTTCAATTTGCCGCCAAATCGTAAAACAAATGACAAATAAGTATATGAAATATGTATATACTCAGTAATATTGGCAAAGAGTTCTATTTTCAAATTTTAGAATTATTTTTTTATTATATTGTTTATAAGTGGCCAGTTCTAAGAACTTTCAGTGTGACCCTCGTATAAGACGATCTCGTTTCATTGATTCATTGGTCGAGAATTACTTGCATAAAAGACTGAAGACAAAACTGCATAGGCTCATTAAGAACAGTATAAACAAAAGTAAAATATATATGTATCAAAATGAATTCAATATGAGAGAGAAGGCATAGTAGGTATATACTATATACTACATAATTTTGAATCACTCGATGTACTTTTATGTAATTTAATATTAATTGGCGGACTCGCGATTTAAAATATCACGACCTGAGTAATGTGAAACCCGACAGAAGTCTATTTGGGACGGTGAGGTGTGAACGACGACGTTTAAGAGTTGTAAAAAGGCCAGGCGTCAGTCTTCCTGGCGGCAGAAGACGTCCACCTACAATACCGTCTTCGGTATTGTAGGTGGACGTGAGGTGGTGGCTCACTAACGAACTCTCGAAACTCACTCGAAATCAGTTCGTCGTGGATTTGTACGCGGTAGAAGTGGGAGCGAGTAGTATAACGGCTGAATCTCTCCACAACCTACTAAAATACTTGAGCCCGTCAGGAACTAATATCAAATCATTCTTGTAACGTACTTCGAAGGCCTAGTAGGTTCTTTTGAAATTTGGTTAGGTAGAGGAAGGAGCTTGGACGGTGTAGGAGGTTGGAGCGTTTAAACCGCGTTAGGTAGTGGAGCCCTTTAAACCTACACCTAGGTTGCAAGTCCCAGGCACTGTTGAAGCTCCTCCTCTACCTGCAACGATGGACCCGGCACCAGTACGGTGAATCCATGGAATGCTGAGAGGTTTCATCTTTACAAAGTTATTGTGTAGTAAATAAAGTGAGATCGGAAATTCATAATTTAATATTAGTTACTTATTTCACTAATATATATATATATAAAAAACTAATTAAAACAAATTTATTTATATTATCAACAAAAATACTTAACAAAATACATTATTGTAACAAGCGACCTTACAATTTCTTTAATTTTATCTTGTGTGTTTATAAAAAAGTTAGAGTAAACTCAGTGTCTGCTGCTGACTGATACAGAACATACTTCCATAACTAAAATCAGTAACGAGATAATGTTTCTTGACATACTTAGTATTCTTTATTTTGTAACATTTCGTATTTGGATCATTATCATTATTCCTACATATTAATTTTTCTCAAACCATTCAATGTTTTCTGTATTCCAATCATTTGAAATGACTGAGGCAGCGACAGGTCAAGTACTGACTTGATCTTACACCAACAATAATATAATAAACATTGAATACTTGACATAGCACCAAATTAGAATTTAAACAATAATAGAATATCATTGACAATTTAAAATCACAATGTGACTAAACAACGAACATCACACAAAACCTTACTTTAATATAAATACTCTTTCTATGGTCTGTTTTTTTAAGGCTGATAATATTTTTTTTTGTGCCATTGACAATTATCTATTGTGAATATTCGTCCTCCCTCCAAAATATCAAGAAGTTGTTATTTTAATTATACCAAAAAAATACATAACACTCGAGCACTAACACAGTCATTATCTATGTACAATATACACAAAAGGTATTAAAACAATTATTGTAATTTTGTCATGTCATAAAATTATTCTACTAAAATGTCTAATATAGTTCAATTTGACTAAGAAAAGGTCTGACAAACGACGTCACACAGGCAGCAGTGGTCGGTGGGCTTCTTCCTCGCGTCGCCGCAATTTAGCCCGATTGTAGGCGAGCACGCCGAGCCCCGCCAACGCCATGCCCGCCAGGTTGAGGGGCGGCGCAGGGTTTCGCAGCAGCAGGAGTGATGCCGCCACCACCGCCGCACGTTTTGCAGCCGACGCTACGGCATACGCCAGGGGAGACACGCGAGACAGGACACTGAACGCTGCTACGGCCTGCAACCACGCCAGAGCACCGTCCGCCGCGAGCAGTGCCCCTGCGTGTGTCCAGCCCGCCGCCGGCCGCGCCGAGTACAGAGCACTGGCTTCTGCGACCATCCAGAGAGGAGTCAGCGGCACCAAGGCCAGCGCGCTCAGCTGCTGCAGCAGGCGTAGGTGATGCGTGCCCGAGTCACGCATCACTCGCTTTGAGTATAGATGCTGAAGACTCAACAGGGCAGCAGCCGCCAGGGCCGCTCCCATACCTTGAGCGTCAAAGTGAAGTTCAGTTGCTGAGGCGACCGCCACGCCGGCCGCGATTAGCAGCAGCGATCCTTGCACGGCCGGCGTCTGCCGCTCGCCGAAAAGTAGCCACGCGAGCGCTGCCGTCCATAGAGGAGTGGTCGCCTTCACTGAATATAAGAAAGATGAAAGAGGAATTAGACTGGAAGGAGCTGTTGGAGAAAATCAAATCTATTGATTTAGTCGACTGACCCGTGTGAGCATATGAAATCGGCACTTTCCATATAGAAATTTGAGAGAACATTGTTGTAAGAAATTTGGCTAAAGCAAGGGGCCCCAGCACACGAAGATAGTAGGACCGCGGAAAGGAGGGCGCTCGACGTATGCCGCAAGCAGCGAAGGCGGGCAAGCTGTATAATACTGTGGACGTCAGCTGCACCATGGTCACTGACATGGGGAAAGGCAGTTCCGTCAAAACCAACTTGCCCACCACGTTGCTAGCTGAACTTAGAGTATACCAGAGAACACATAACGATCCTACTATTAGTGCTTCTTTTCTAGAACCCATGGTCATATTTATATCTTTTAAAAATTTCAAGAACCCGTTTTATTTTCGTAAATATGATAGCACTACATGGTTTGAGGTACTAGTTTATATACAGCACAGGTCAATGAAAGTCCTGTTTGGTAAATTAATATTAACTTGTTTATAACGTATTATTTTACAATAATATGAAACACCTCCGCGTAATATATAAATATTATTTGAATAAAGCATCGACCTTATCATTTTCTTTAATAACGGCGACTGACGTGTAACGTGAGTCGTGACACTAAACACGGTTGACATTTGTCACTTGTCAGTGACAATTTTTTACGGTCGTAACTGTAGAAACAGGCTTATCTTTTATAACATCAGGTCAACAATTATGAATTACATGGCAATAGTGACAAAAAGAAACAATGTTCATATTATGAGGACAATATTGGTAATTAAAACTTTTATGGTTTCAATAACTTAGGCTACTATAATAGAATAATATAGCAGACTTGATATATATATAGGCTGTATTTTGATATATGTACTAGGTTTTACAATCTATGACTTAAATGATGTCAGTTGTCACAAGAATCGGAGAAAGTTTTGCTACAAGTTTATTTTAGTTGCAAAAATATTTATTACCATAATTATAGTATAATTGTATGAACTTTTTTGTTTCTAATATTCAATTTGTTCAATAAAATTTTACAAACGTTCGAGAAAGTTATTATTTCAATCGTTATATACATTTAGTACATTTATTTTTTTTTAATTGTTTAAACTGATCATAATTTGTATAAAATTTAACAAGAAGTCTCTTTAGTCTATCATCCGGAGATCTCTTAAGGGTAAGTCGTCGGAGTGCTATTATTAAATGTTTGTGAGCTAGAAAGGCACGCGTCTGCGCTTGCGCCTTGTTTTTCCTTGTTTTCTAAATATTGTAATGTAAATCGAAGTATCGTCCAAATAGAGTGATCGTTGGTTCATAATTATACATTTGTAGGTCCCCGTAGGTCCATTTGGTCCGGTGTTCGACAGTCGCCTCTCCCTAGTTCAGAATGTAATCTTTATCTGTATGACACTGATACTTCACATGATAAAAATAATGATTACTGATGTATTATAAACTATATCATACCAACTCTTCATGATTTTATATTTACTTGTATACTAACATTATTTCATTAACAATTTTTTGTAGTTTTTTTTATTTAGAAACAGTTTGTCATAGGCATGTTTAAAATTGTTTATCTGAGCTAATTACTATATCAGTTAAAATCATATTGAGTGATATAATTAAGAACCACATTTTATGAGGACATCAGTTTTATTTTAAACTGTATAAGTAATATATATTACGTTGAGAATAACTTCTTTTTTGTAACATTTGTGAATATGGAGGTAGGTCGAGAGTGAGTTTATTTATCAAAGTAAAAGAACATTTTCAGTAACATAATAATATTCTTAGTAACAATAGTAACACTAATGTAAACATTAACAATCCAAGTCAGTTTAGTGTGAAGAAAAAATTTTACAACAAGATATTTGAGGCACTTTGAAACATTTCCACATATTAGAGTGACATTATATATGAGGGTCGGTTATTGTTTTAATGATTGTAAGGGGTTCAACAACACTTGGTTGAAGTTTTGTTGTAATATTATATGCTAACACATGATATTTTTATGGAATATAAGAAGATAATTCAAACAACAAAAAAAATTTTGGAGTGATTGATTATTTATGTAAACACTTTATATATATTGGTGAAATACATCACTAACAAATTGTAAAAGCACTTGAAAAGGTCAAATGATAAGCATTTGACCAAGCCAGTGACTACTGGTCATGTACTGGTCTGGTACAAGCAATATTGGAACATTAGAAGACAAGACTTAACATTTAGTGTGATATGCTCGGAATGATTTTAAAGTTAATTTCTTTAAATTTTATTTTATTGCTCTAAACACTCGTGCACAGAATGTTATCTCTATATTAAGAATATATAAGAAAAGATATCTGTAGGAGATCAACCCGAGCAACTGACTTTGATATGGATCTTTTTGTATTAGTGGGTACTTTATATTTACTTAGTTTATAGAGCCATTAAATAGTTGCCATGACATGTCAATAAATAATTAATAAAAATAGTTGCCATTTATTTTTATACAGAATGTTTAACTTGCCAAAATTACAAAACCATCAGTGAGAGGGACGCGAAGGAGGGCGACGGGCGCGGTGATGCGGCCATGGCGTCGCGGCGCGTGACGCGCAAGTGGGAGGTGTTCGCCGGACGGAACCGATTCTGGTGCGACGGACGCCTCATGACGGCGCCACACCCCGGGGTGTTCGCGCTAACGCTGGCTCTCATCTGTGGCACTTGTGTGCTGCACTTCGCCTTCGACTGCCCGTTCCTGGCGGCGCGCGTGTCCGGCGCCGTGCCGGCGGCGGGAGCGGCGCTGTGTGGCGTGACGCTGGCGGCTCTGCTGCGCACGGCCTTGTCGGATCCGGGCATAATCCCACGCGCCGCTCCGCACGAGGCAGCCGCGTTGGGGGCGCTGGAGGCGGCCGACGGAGCCGCTGGCCGCCCGCCGCCGCGCGCTAGGGAGGTGCTTGTTCGCGGACGGCCCGTCAAGCTGAAGTATTGTTTCACTTGCAAGATGTTCCGTCCGCCGCGCGCCTCGCACTGCTCGCTCTGCGACAATTGCGTCGACCGCTTCGACCACCACTGCCCCTGGGTCGGCAACTGTGTCGGGAAGCGCAACTATCGCTACTTCTACTTGTTCGTGGTGTCGCTCTCCTTCCTGGCGGTGTGGGTGTTCGCGTGTGCGGTGACTCACCTGGCGCTGCTGGCGCGAGGCGCTGGTCTTGCGGCCGCGCTGCGGGCGTCTCCCGCCTCCGCCGTCGCGGCAGCCGTGTGTTTCCTGTCCGTGTGGTCGGTGCTGGGACTGGCCGGCTTCCACACCTACCTGGCCTCCACGGACCAGACAACTAACGAGGATGTGAGTGTTCTCCTTTAATGTACAGTTTTATTGATTTGAAACCTATTTATTACTAAAGAATAATTATTAATCCGATCTTCCTGTCCGTGTCCGTCAGATAAAGGGCTCATTCTCCCGCCGCGGCTCGGGAGGTGCGGGCACGAATCCGTACTCGCGCGGTAACGCGTGCGCAAATTGCTGGCATGTACTCTGCGGCCCCCTCGCGCCGAGTCTCATCGACCGGTGAGTGAATAAATAGTTTGTGTGCCTAGGAACCACCATCACCCGTCGATGTCTTACAGTGATTGTGGGACATAGGTTAGAAAATATGTATAACGATTCGTTCGATACAGGCGCGGGGTCTTGTCGAGCGACACGCGTGACGACTTGCCGCCGCGCTTCGCTCACGTCATGTGCGTCCCCCCGGCCTCCGGCCCGGCTCCGGGACTCCCCGCACCCCTCGCGCCTCCCGCCGCCTCCCACTCGCCCGCACCAACACACAGGAATGGTAAGCAAAGGACGAAGCCTTCTTCAATGTCTTTTCATTTCATCGCACATAAGCTCAGCTAAGATGCTCTGTTTCCATCACTTGCAGGCGCACTCGGCGGGAGCTACACGAATCTGTTCGAAGGTGGCGACGCGACGCGCCACGCGTACACGAACCACAGCCTGGAACCCGAGCCCGTGCCGCTGCAGGAGGTGGCGGTGGCAGCCGCGCTCAGCGCCTCGCGCCTGCGACTTCTGCACGACACCACCATGATAGACGCCGCGCTCGACCTCGACGACCCCGTGGCGCCCGCCGCCGCGCTCTGACCGCGCCCCGCCCGCGTCCCGCCGCGCCCCGCCCGCGTCCCGCCGCGCCCCGCCCGCGCCGGGGAGAAGGAAGACACGGGAATCTGCTTGAAAGTGTACAGTCCGTTGAATATTAATCACATAGAGAAGATGGTGCGGCGACCCTCCGGTATCAATTTTCTTATGGAATAGATTAACTCCTGTCACATATTAAGTGAATTTATTGAAAGTAGTCGCGGCGACGGCCGCCCGCGTCTTGGAAATGTGAGATTTAATAAATAAACATGTATATAATATATGTACAGATATTTCATAATTTATTAATATTCTTTGCGAGACGAAACAAATAAAATGTATTTTGTATATAACAGACGTCGCAGATCATTTACAGTCTCATTACACTTCATGGACCATAACGAACGGTTCCCTGACCACGAGTCTGACCTGACCCTGTCTCGTGTCTGGTTCCTACCCGACCTCTACGTTCTTTAGACAAATAATATTCTGTATAAAGCTGTAAGGCAAGTTTAGTTAGTGTAGCGCGGACCGCTTTGCAATAGTTGCACTTGGATTTATTTAGAGGAGTTATCGTTTGTAACCAAATATACTGTTCTTATGTTTTAAAATATGAAACAGCCGGTGACCGCAGCGGCAGGTTACTGTGACCGCCGGGCGCCGACCACAAGCGTCATGCCGACTCTGCTTCAACACCCGCATCTCTTCCATTTCACCAGAAGTAGTTTTTCACCGCTTGTTTTATTTTTTCGTTCTGAAAGCTATCTGAACCGTCACCGCCGACTGGAACCTATAATGATATCCTATGTGTACTTTCTTCGAGCTCGTTGAACCGGTTGTATTTGAAGTGTCAGTCGGGAGCCGGGAGCCGGGTCTCATGAAACAGAATAGTAAAGGAAGAATACATATATTGTTTATTAATTTAATTTAATTACTTTTTTTATTCTTTATTGCTCATAAAATTGATAAATGCACAAAGAGGTGGGCTTCATACTAAATCATCATTCTCAACCAGCCGACAGGAGATGTGTTGGGGAGGGGATGCGGAGACGAGCAACCTTTACAATGAATTACTAATGACAATGAAATCTTTTTTTTTTAATTAATAATTTACATCTGCTAACGAACATGTGTTAATATATATGAACACATTACACATACGTGCACTCACTCGGAAAGATTACAATTAATTTATTAATTGACAAGCAAGGAAGGTGATCTGCGGACATCATTAGACGAATTCATCCACAGTCCTCTAGCGACCCCAGTGAATATTTCGCCCATGAGTCTAGTGTGACCCGCGGGCTACATCGAGTGTAATAGAGGTGATAAAATACTGCCTTGAGAAACACCGGAGTCGATCACACACCACTCAGATTGATCAATACCAAGAGTTGCCAGCCAACCTTCCAACATACGAAGAGAACTCTTGTACAACAGACTCGGTAATATTAATGTTTGAGAGAAGATCCAGCCGCAGATCATTATCACAGTGGATGAGAGCTAATGCTGAGACATGGTTTTTTATCTCCAGAGACTTACGAACATAGACATCGGTGACTCTAACCAATGCAGCCGTCGTACGGTGACTCTCACTGAAAATTAGGTTACTATTTTAATATGCCGAGACACGTTAAGAACTTAGACATTTGTAATGGGTTTAAATTACTACAGGGGTCAATGTTATAACGGCGCTTCAAGTATCTACCCAACCTATTATACGGATTACTCTGAGCTTTATTGATGAGCCAACTGTTTTCCGTGCTCTCCCTTTTTAATTTTCCATAAGCTGTATCTCTTTTTAAACGTGTTTTACAGAATTCGTTATTGAACCATTGAGTTTTATTATGTTTAAACTTAACTCTAGATAAAGAAGCAATTTGATCGTAAAGATTGTCAATAGTTTTTACAGAAAGTTGACATTATCGTGTATAGATTCGAAGTTTAATAATTCGATCCGCGAGATATTTGAGGTCTCCAACTAAAGCGTGTTTAAATCAAGTTTATAAAAAATATACAGGATACAGGATCTTGTGTTTGTAGAAGGTGAGCGAGGAGTCGGTTCAGTGGAGGTGTGGAGAGAAACATAAGCTTTAAGGAGTCAAGAATCGTTAAAAAAGTTTGATAGGTCGATATTCTGATTTTAACATATATAGGTGTTAAAATCGCCTTAAATAATTAAGGCATCGTTATAAGCTTGCTATGCTTAGCAGACCGCGAACAACTTTTTTGCCTTAATTAATCTCTGAAATCAGAAACTCAAGAGAGTCGCCATTAGTGACATTACTGAGACTGTGCTTTACCTCTATAAGGAATATGACTTCTAATGTAAATTGCCACACTACCCTCGGCTCTTAGAATTCTGTCACTTTTAATTAGAACAAGATTTGGTGGCAATGTTTAAGCCTCTAAGATGTAGATGGTATTAAGATGTTGGAAGATTAAAGGAGTCATACATACAGAAAAAATGTCTGGGGATACTTTGACTGTTTATATGGCAGATGGTAAGATTATTTAATTTGAGGTAGCAACTTATCATCACTTAGCTCCTATCACTTGCTGTATAAAAGGAAATGTCCTTGCAAACCGAATGGAACGATTCATTTCCGTTATCCATAAGTAAATATCTGAATTAAAAGTATTTATTTATTTTTTAACTAGTGAAATAACAGATACAAACTAATATACAATAACATAAACTGATATCTACCCTATAGAGATGGTCACTTTCTGTACAGAGGACTGATGGAGAGGAATATAGATGAAAGGTAGTCTTAGAAACAAAATAATTAAACATTTAAATAATATATAACCTGAAAGAGAATCTTTGTATAATAGAATATGAAGCAGAAACTAAAAGAAGAGACCTTGAGTAATTAGGAAAAAAGAACTTTAAACCAATTAGCTTTATCCATTTAGACATTTTTTTATTACCAACTTGAGTTTTTAACTGGTCTGGTAATCTATATAATAGTATTTAATGGCGACATAATCAGAACTGTTGCTAAACATAGTTTTATTTCTCTTCGATAATGACATTAATATATATCTGGTATACACTTTACTTTGAAATTTACTTTTAATATATCATAATGTAATAGAGTATTAAATATAAAGCTTTTTGAAGTGTAAACTTTAGCATCGTTGTGATACGGAAATTTATCAAACGACAAAGAGATAGACACATAAATTCATAAAATTTAACGTAGGAGAAAATGAGATAGGAAGCATTATACTAGATTATTGTACCATTGACAAGTTATCGTTTGAACTACTTAATTCTTTGGAGGGACCTCGTGTTGTTTAGCAAGTCTCAGTCATCGGCGACAGATGGCGTTGTCCTAATTTTGTCATAAAAACGTTTGCGATTTATAAGTGGTAAACAGCCATGGTGTTTTGTATACGTGTACCTATTATAAGTTCGTAGAGTTTTTTTATAATAAAATTATTCAAATATGCCGAAAACGAATGCAGAACATTGTCGCGATTAACGAAGAAAAAGGTAAAGAGAAAAAAAGATTAAAAAGACAGCAAAAAGTTCAACGAGACGTGTTCGTGAATTTGATGATTTTACTGTTAAAAATAATGAAAGTGATGATAGTAAGTAAGTAAGTGGTAAATATAAACTCTGAGTCTGAAGAAATCTACGTAATATATACAAATAAAATGTAAAATAGTTATCATACTTTGTATCACTATGATCAGTACTAAAACCTATAATTATCTTAACCTTATTGTCGGGTGTAAGCCGACACTTATAGCGAAGTTAAATAATACGAAAGATTTAAGAGTTTAAGATATATTCGTACGTGGAAAGTAGTAACTAGTCAAAAGTAAGTAGTAAGTAGTAATGTAGTGATTGAGCACACGCGGCGCGTAGCTGCCCTTACGTGAACTGAGTTTAAGATTATTGTTACGGGTTTTTTATAACACTACGAAAACATCTTAACCAGGTAAAATAAGTGCTGTGCCCGCGCGCTCTAGATTTTTATAAGACTAAGAAAACATCTTAAGCAGGTCAAATAAA
>JAAAKD020000439.1:43530-62278 GCA_010014825.2 Danaus melanippus
TATGTAGAATCAAGAAAGTCTGAGGTCAGACTTTAAGCAGGATGACCGAATCTGTAGGATTTAAATTTTATATTAACTAATGTTTAAAATTATGTTCATGTAAAGGAACGTAAGTCTTTAAGAGCGTGTGATTGGTTGTTGCAAAATAAATATGGCGACAAAACTGTAATGGCGAGTTCTGTTTAAAAAGGTGTAAGCGTTGAGTAAGGTGTACGAGTTGAAAGTGAGAAATAAAAATAATCTTCTATTCCCAAAGCCTATGATTTCCATCCAACATTTGTATTTCTGTGTGTATTTTATTTTTATGAATAGCTATTTCTTATCATACAAATATCTATTCTTACTTTATCTGAAACGCACTTTACTTTTTCTGCAGATCGATCTTTTCTAGTTAAGGATTTAGAAGAGTTAAGTCACAGCCACAAATTGAGATCATAGAGAGCTGACTTATTTTTTTTTACCTTCATATTTTATTCCTCTTACACTCTGTTTCCGCTCCTCTTCCTGTTCATGGCCTGTTGCAACTGTATAAAATGTTTAATGTCTGAACTATAAACTGTTGTCAGGCCACAGCCATCTAGGGACTAGTGAACCGTACAAAAAACGATGGCTTTAATTTGTCTATACAAGATGAGGTAGTGCCTACACTAAATTATTTCAAGTCTGTGGGATTCAAGAATCGAGATGTCACTTATAAAAGTTATACGGTAAGGCAGTAAGATACAATGACCGTTGAAGGCGTACACCAAGAACTGGCACATAAATGCTCTTTATTGGAAGAGCACAAGGTTGTATCTTCCTATGGGGGTTATTGAGTCTTTTACACCGGCTAAATAGTAACTACATAACAGGTTAGACATTTTACTGATAAGAGAAATAAGGGCACTGCTTTTTTGCATAAAATTAAAATTTACGTTAGATTATTCAGAGGTAAAACGAAAAAAAAAATGTAGTCTTAGTAACGACTTGTTCATGGGCGACGGGACTATCTACATCAAGTAGGCTATCTGCACGGTTACCCCTTATAGCATTAAAAAATGTTTTTTTTTTTGAAATGTCATACTACGAGTACAATACAGTACTACGCCAAAAGCTGCAAAGCCTCACATAGTTTCAATAGCTCGACGTCACTTCAATTTTAAAATATAGACAGCATGTTGCTGTTAGGCTCAGTAAGGATAGGATAAGGAGTCTTAATTTCAAAAATAATAAGGAAGTCGGACAGATCTCTCACAACAAAGATAGACATAACCTGAAATCTTTTTTTTTTCGTCATTATAATATGGGAAGTAAAATTGAAACAAACGTAAAATGTAAGTATTACTTGTACTTTTATTCGCATTATTAATTGTGTCAAAATTTATCATATAACAATAGTTAAATAATTTATGAACAGTTCAATAGTCGCGAACCATTTCCGTAACAAAACGAGCGCGCACCGTTCGGCGATCGTTAGCAGTCAGTCAGGTCGCCGGCGGGCACTCTACTGTACATATACAAAAATAGATTCCTTACAATAATATCCTAGAAGGAGAGAGGTTTGTAAATGCATAGTTCAGGTCATGATATGAAACTATAGTCGGAGCACCATTTTATATAAACATACGGCGACCGTCGCCGCGCCGGCCGCGTCTCGCTCACACACACCGCCCGCGGCCGCTCGGGCTCACTCGCAGGCATTACTTTATATACATAAATATGACAAAGATTCATTTCTTACGACGATTTTATTTACATTTAGTTCCTCGTACGCCGGCGTCCGACGCGGCGCTCGAGGTCCGGTCGCCCAAATTTACTTAAATATGACACTATATTATACTATTTACACTTAAAGTACATCTCAATTCTCACACTTCACTTCGCAAGTATTCAAAAGCGAACGCTCCATTATCACAACAGCGAGAAGAGAAGTCATCATAACCTGGCCGACTCACCGACCACACAGTAATCTTATTCTTAGAGAACTAATTCAGTGATGTCGGTCTCTGCAACCGACGGGTTTAATATTAAACTTATATGTATAATTGTAGTTTTGTCGTTTTTTATTTACAATTATTTGATATATTAAAAAAAAATCCATTTGGAAAAAAAATTGTCCCATTAAATTTCTTCTTCGATTTTAAGCAAACACAGTACGAGTATACACGAGCACCGGGACAGTTCTCATCGATTCAAATGTAATGTTTTGCAATTCATTACAGAACGCTGCTCTGAATAAACTCCTGGAAGCCCTCAGCGCTCTGCGGCTCGAGGCTGAGTGCGGGAGGCGGGCGGGGCGGGGTGAGGGCGGCCGAGGCGCCGCTGGCCGCCGTCACACGTCGGTGTGCCTGGAGGTAGGCGGTGGAGGTTTGTCGATGCCGTCCTCGGCCTCGGACTCCTCGATCTCGCACAGGTTGGCGGACAGGTCGCTGCACGAGTCGTCCAGTAAGGAATGTCGCTCTTCTGTTGGAGACCACACTGTTAGTTGAATATTAGTTCTTTATTTTATTAATATGTCGCAGCACTCTTTGCCGAAAGTAATAGAATGCGATCTGAATACTGTTAATGGTATTGAATATGTCAGATATATCATCATATTAGAGGCAATAGACTTTTTGAACCGAGGTTTTATTTTGTGGGAGATCGAAAATGAATATTTCTAATTTTAATGTGAGCCAGTCGAGGTCGCCGCAGACAAGAAATCTTTTTTTGCTTGGTTTTTGAAATTTTTAATTTATTACGCTAACATGCAATAAAAGAATTATGAGGAAGCTTACTACGATACAACATATTCAAATCGTACTATAATAAGACGAATAGCGACGGGACATAAAAAAACGAGTGAAGGACTCGCGACACACGTTCGAATCATTTACTGAAACTGGTAAAGTAACTCGTCACCGACCCAGCATGGTGATGAGGCTGTGCGCGTCCGGCTCGCGGATGGTGCGCGCGCGGAGGGTGCCCTCGTCACCGGCGGCGGAGAACTCGTCAGCGTTCAAGAGATACGACGAGGCTGGGGGAGAAGTGGCATGTTAGAGTTACTCATCCCGTACTGACTATAAATACCTAAGAAAGAAAAGAGATCGACTCACCGTCCGTGAAGCGAAGAGGATCATGATCATCCGTCGCCGAGTCGGTGTCTAGAGGGAGGACTAGGGTGCGTCTCGGGGAGTGTCGAGGAAGACGCGGCGAGCGGGGAGAGCGGGGTGAGGGCGGGGAGGGCGCCGACGACGAGTCCGGGCGCTCGGAGCCCGCCACCTCGCTGATTCCGGGCAGCGCGCCGCCGCCGCACCAGTCCGAGCAGTCCCAGTGGTAGCCGCCCACCATGTGCGGCTCGCCCGCGCCGCGCCGCGCCCCTGCCGGCGACGGGATGCGCACGAGCGTGTTGCAACCCTTCAAATCTAAAAAAGTGATGGTGTGTTGACTGAGACGATCGCTAGTGGTTGCCGTGCTACGACAGTTATGGAGTATATATTACCGTTATAAATTTTGTTATCGACAAAAGTGTGCAGGTGCATCTGTTCC
Organism: Danaus melanippus; assembly: GCA_010014825.2. Taxonomy (NCBI): domain Eukaryota; kingdom Metazoa; phylum Arthropoda; class Insecta; order Lepidoptera; family Nymphalidae; genus Danaus; species Danaus melanippus. The sequence goes on from JAAAKD020000439.1 coordinate 47,038, forward strand.
GACCAAGGTTTGCGATCAACGGAATCGATATTTAGATTTCTTAAATAATCCGGTGGAATACCCTCGAGCTCGTCTCCCGCAGAACCGTACGATCGTAAGGTGTCAATGTTATTGAGAGGAGGGGGGTCTGCGCAGGACGCGGGCCGACCTCTTCGTACAGCTTCTAAATTGCTTAGTTTTGAAGCACGCGGAGGCATTTTTTCAACAGCGCTATTGAGAGGAGCAGGAGGGGGACGAGGACGACGCGAGCGTCTCCATAGTGCCGGTAGTAAAGACAATATCACTAAAAGCAAGATTGCCATAACGGCCACAGCAAGCGGCCAACGCGCCTCTAACGCCCATGCCCAAAGTTCACGAAGAGCGCGTCCTCCACCCGCCACATCTCCAGCGACGACGGCGTCAGAATATAAAGGATTCCCACAGTTCATTCCTGAAAACATGTAAACATAATTTAAATATTATTTCTTATTATTATTTCTTTTACTCAATAAATATTAAACTTTATATATTACAGAAAGTGAGCTATATACCAGTCTTATCGGGAGGACAAAGGCATCGGAAAGATCCGGGCTCGTTCAAACAAGTCGCTCCATTAAGGCACGGTTCTCCGACACATTCGTCGACGTCGTACTGGCAGCGCGGTCCATAGTACCCGCGACAGCGGCATGACGGGCCCCATTCCCCTTCCTCACAAGAGCCACCGTGGGCACAGACGGCGGTGCCGCACCAACGTCCACGCTCGCAGCGTGCACCCCCCAGGCCTGCCCCACACGAACATCGAAAAGAGCTCGCTCCCTCTGCCGTGCAGAAGCCTCCATGCAGACACGGTTGGGAAGCGCAGGGATCGGTGTCTATCTCACATTGCTTGCCGAGGAAACGAGCGTGGCACGAACATTCAAAGGCCGCGAGAGAGATCACTTCGTCGGGTCGGACCATAGATTCTCTACATGTGCCTCCGTTGAGACATGGCTGTGACGCACAGGGACCAGGAGGCGGCAAAGCCGGGCAGGAAGAAGAGACACGGACCCGAACTCGTCTCACTAGTTGCGCTCTCAGATCATTAGAGGTCCTTCCTTCATCCAAAGGCAATAAGGCTCCGGTTAACTTTATGTCAGACAGACAACCGTGAAATCCGTATGTTACCTAAGTGGCAAAGAGAGTATCATTCAATTATTGACTATTCTTAAAAAAATTTAACAACTTTAAATATTAAGTCGATTAACTATATTGAATAAAAATTTATAAAAATGTAGAGTTGACGTGACTTAAAATAACTATAACTATAAATGACTAAAATACTTTAGAAAGTTATGAACCTGTTCAGGTGCTAAAGCATGAGCGTGTCGCTGCAACATAGCACCAAGCAGAACACGGTCAGCGCGAGCGTCGAGCACAGCAGATGGCGGCGGAGCCTGCGTTTGCGCCGTGCGACGGTCTACCGCGAGTCGCACGCCCGCACCCCGCCGCTCCAAACGCAACTCGTGCCACTCGCCGTCGGCAACGGAACCACCTGCACGCACTCTCACCACCCCGGATCCTAGTTCCATACGAAATTGCACCTGCCCCTCCACTATCTCCAAAATGGCGAAATCCACTTTTCCTGCAGCGTAAAGTAGTGTACCACGAGGTCTTCGTGTGCGAAATCGTAACGAGACGACAAGCTCGTCGTCGAGTAACCGAGCACCTTCTACTATACCTCGTTCTAGTCTGTAAGCAAGATAGCCGTCTCCCGAAAAATAAGCAATCGACGAAGATATTCGACATTCATCGCTATTACAACATCGAACACCGGGTGGAATTAAAGCTGGATCACAACTGGCGACATTACACTCACATATACCTCCGAGGGCCGTGTTTTCTTCGTATGCCCGCTCACATCTGTCTCCGGTGTAACCTGGGGTACAGACACATTCTCCCCGCAATTGATGGGTAGGCGCTACAAGGGAAAATACGTCAGTGGCTACTGCGTTGGCATTCGCGGTCGCAAGTACGACTCTCTCACTGCAAGTACCCTGAATACATCCCCCGCACGTCGCACGAACTAATTCTTCGACGACGAGCCGCGTCCTTTCTTCCAGACGTACTAAGTGTGCATGTAAGCGACGGCGTAAAGTATCAGCAAGCAGGAAGTCCTCACTGCTCTGAGCTCTAACAGCGAAGGCAACGTCTAGGTCTTGGGGAACTTGTCGTCGAATGCGGGCTTTTTGACTTTGGGTTTCGTCACCCGACGGTTGCACACTTATGATAACGACATCATTTGGTTCACAATCGGTCGCCTCTCCCACGGCTCTGATGAATCCTTTTCTATGACTGAGAACAAAGTCCCGTTCAGTTACTTCTCGAAACCGAACGACAACTGCTTGTGCAAGCATTTCATCCGATATTAATACAACAGTTATTTTTACAATGGCAAAACCAACAAACTTTCCGTCATTAACCGTAACATTAAGTCGATAATCTCCCACGTCTAGTCTTGGCGCCGCTCGTAAAGTACCATCGTTTGGATCAATTTCAAAGAGAGCAGTTGCAGGATAGCTAGCTCTATCGACTGGAGCCAAAGAGTATGTATAAGAGTCGTAGGCATCACGATCTGATGCAAAAACACGACCAACGACTCCACCAGGAAACTCGTCGAGGTAGGAGTTAACAACAATATCCAATGGTGTCACTACAGGAGGATACTGGGATTCTTCAATAACTTTAATGTATACCCAAGCATCTGAATATAATGGAGGCGTACCATTATCAAAAACGCGTATCTGTAAAACATATCTGTCTTTAATTCGATGATTAAATCGCGTCGCTGATCGTAGAAATCCATCTTGTTCTAGTCTAAAAGCCCCCATTTCATTGCCAGATTGAAAATCGAATGTATAAGGAGCGGAGTTAGGTGGCGCATCTGCATCGTTTACTATAAACTTAAGTATAGTATGTCCGAGTGGTTTGTTTTCTTGGACTATCTCTGTGTAGTTTGTTTTTTCAAAAAGTGGAGGGTTATCGTTGGCGTCTAGGACTTCGACATTGACTACAGCGGTCGCCTCCAGCGCAGGGAGACCACGATCTCGCGCGCGCACTTCCAGCACGTAGGCCGGCATCGACTCGCGGTCTAGACTCGAGGATACAGAAATGTAGCCAGTATCGGCATCAATAGTGAAACAGTTGTCGCGATCTCCGCGGGCTATAGAATATGTAACTCGGCCATTTGTTCCAGAATCGGCATCGTCCGCTATGACTTGGACTATACGGACTCCAACACCTGCATCCTCTCGAACTTTTGCTCCATAGGATTTCTGAGAGAACACGGGGGGATTATCATTACTGTCCATGATGGTAATGTTGATCGTAGCGTGGTCACTCAAAGGAGGTGATCCTCCATCTACAGCCTGAACAGTCAAATAGTATTCTTTCCTCCTTTCATAGTCTAGAGGCCGAGCTATAGATACGATTCCTGTAGAACGATTTACAGAAAAATCCTCTCTATCGTCTCCACCAACCAATGAGTAATACACATCTGCGTTGACGCCTGTGTCGCGTGAGGTGGCCATGACTCGAAGCACTTCAGTCTCGGGGGCGTCGATCTCGGGAACTGCGGCGTGGTAGTGTTGGAACTCGAACTCCGGCGGGTTGTCGTTGACGTCTGCTACAGTGAGGCGCACGGTGCTGGTGGCGGAGCGCGGCGGCTGGCCAGCGTCACTGGCGCGGACCAGCAGGCGGTGCTCGGCCCGCGTCTCGCGGTCCAGCGCCGTCCGTAACGTGATGATCCCGCTGTCCGCAGTGAGCTCAAACGCTTCCGTTGGTTCAACGAATGAGTATCGTATTAATCTGTTTTCTCCGAGATCGTCATCAGTCGCATGAACCTGAAATAGGTAGAAAAATTTCGATGACTCGAAATGATAGTGCGATATAGAAGATTAGGCGAAACGGTAGAGACTTGAAAAATTAATACCTTCGCTACGAGAGTTCCCAGCTCGGCATCTTCAGGCAGAGTGACGCTATAGAGCGGCGCGGAAAAGCGTGGTGCATTATCGTTGATGTCATCGAGAGTCACTTCGATTTCAGAGCTGCACGCCCAGTCGCTACGCTCCCTATCTTGAGCGTGTGCTGTGAGGCGGTATGTAGAGCGGGTCTCACGGTCCAGCGGGGCGGCCACGCTCACCGCACCCAGCTCCTGGAAAAATTATTAAAATAGTATTAAGACCCCTTTTTAATTTTAAAAATCTAAAGAAAAACACATTGTTTTTCTTTAGATTTAATTTATAGTTATTATTAGTTAAATGTTTTTATTATTATTTTTATGTTTCGCCTTGTCATACTTTTTTCTGTAAACTCTATGGTCTCGGCTAGTTAAAGAAAATAAAAAAAAATTGTTGACGTGACAATGTTTCTAGAAAAAAAAATGGTAAGTTTATACAAAAAGCAATATAAGATGGAATTAAAAAGGAATAAACTTTAAAAGTCGTTTGTTTGGTTACAGAGCAACGCGAGTTTAATTTCTTTTAGTTTAGTTCCTTAAAAAAAACCTTAAAAAACCAAATTGTCTTATAATATATTATTTTTTGTTTTGACACAAAAACGAGCCATTGATGTTTTCAGTTTTAAAATTTAACTGTAAACTGACAACTGTAAAAATTTCATCTTTGTAGTAAACGACAAATATATGTGTTTCATGTTTCAGGTGGAGAAAGCTATTTAAAAATAATTACGGCAACTAAATAAATCACTACAATTTCAAAGTGTAAAATTAGACGAATTAGTAGAATGCATAGATGAATTCAAATAAAAAAAAACGTGAACGAAAAAACACCAAGTTGACAAATAAAAACTACAACTTTTTTAGTCTTAGCTATGTTGATAAATACTAGTATTGTTAATAGACAATAGCGCCCTGCATTAAAAAAATAGAATAATTTGGCCAATTCATAAAAAGGGTTGTCGGGTGTAAGCCGACACTTATAGCGAAGTTAAATAATACGAAAGATTTAAGAGTTTAAGATATATTCGTACGTGGTAAGTAGTAACTAGTCAATAGTAAGTAGTAAGTAGTAATGTAGTGGTTGAGCACACGCGGCGCGGTATCTGCCCTTACGTGAACTAAGTTTAAGATTATTTTTTCGGGTTTTTTATAACACTAAGAAAACATCTTAAACAGGTCAAATAAATGCTGTGCCCGCGCGTGCTCGATGACTATGTAATGTACATCGTACAAGGGCAGTCGAGATGATTATGCCAACTACAGACCGATGACTATTGCCCACGACCGCTAAAATTGTGGAAAAACATATATATGTGAGCAAATGTATGACTTTTATGAAAGAAATAATATAATTGCTACTAGTCAGTTTGGATTTCACCCTCGTAAAAGTAAAACGCAACAGATAGCAGCCTTTACCGATAGTATCTATAATCGCTTAGGTAATAAAGAGCACGTCCTTGTAGTATTTGAAGATTACAGTAAGGCATTTGATAAATTAAAGCACGATAAATTTCTACAATCACTGCATGATAGTGGAATCAGAAAAAATTATTGACATGGAGAAAAGACTAGCTAATGACAGAAAGATTTCAGTAAAGATTGGTGATATCAAAATGACAGAAGGTTTTGTCCTAGGACCGCTTCATTACATTAGCTACGTCTACAGTCTTTAGAAAGCAATTACAAAATGTCAGATGTACCTATCAATTTGCTGACGACACCTGTCTCATTTCTGCTGGACGTAACGTTAAGGAAGATTTCGTTAAACTCCAATCTGACTTCAATAATAATCTTAAAAAAAATCAAACTGATGTATATAAGAACCAGTCAAAATCAGAGTTCATACAAACCAACACTGTTGATACATAACCATGACTGCTTACATAATAAGAATATCATGGGGTTCCTTGTGACTATGGTGATATTGACCTAGTAGAGAATCATACTTACTTAGGACTTGTCATTGATAGTACACAACTATAAGATAGTCAACTGGAAACTGCATACAAAACCAAGTAAGTTCAAAACTAAAAGTGATTCTAGCAAAATTTAGCTTAATATAATAAAATATAAAGTTCCATACAAAATACTTTTAATACTGTACAGATGTTTAGTCGAATCCATAATATGTTATGGACTATCAAGTTATGGAATAATATTTAAATCACACTTGAGCCTAACATACATATAATTTAGAGTTACGAATCGTAAAATAAATATTTCCAGAAAATTTAAAACAAACAATTATCAATCAAGATCACCAAATATTAGCTTTCACCAAAATTTTGCCTATCTATACTAATATTATAAAGAGAAAAGATTTGTATTTTTATATGTAAGAAATAAACTCAAAAAACACTGCACCTACTTTAATAATTCTATTTTCAAGGTTCTTTTTTTCTTTTAAATGGTTACAGTTTCCTTTGAAAATATCCTTTTGCCCTAACAATAAATAAATTCCAAGGAGAACTTTTACCATAGTTGGTATCGACTTAAGGAAAGAGAGCTTTTCCCACGGGCACATGTATGTGGCACTCTCTCGAGTAGGATCTCCTGAAAATCAATACGTTTTGTTGCCATCAACAAATACCAAAGCCAACGTAGTGTACAGGGAGGCTTTAAGATAAGCATACATTTTTTTTCTAATTTAGTGATTCGTGGTGGTCGTTTTAATTGGCATGGTTATAACTTAAATATATGTACCTATTTATGCCTACCCGTGCGAAGCCGGGACGGACCGCTAGTTCATGAATAAACTGAATGTGCCATAATGATGGAGCAATATTTCATTAAAAAATTTAAAAACAATAAACAAAAAATAAGCAACATAATAACCCGCAGCATAATTAATTCAAAATGATTGCCTTCATTATAAGTCCATTCGTACGGAAAGAGAACATTAAAATATATAGGTAGTACCGAAACTCATCAACCAATTGCCAAAATCTTTGAAAAACAAGATCACACCCTAAAACTTAAAATATAAAATAAAACAGCTCTACCAAGAACTTATAACAATTTAAAATAAAACCAATACTACTAAAAATACATTTTCTTTTCACACAACGCATATACACAGCCATCCATTCTACTATAAATAATAAAAATAATTAAAGTAATTAAATAATATTACTAGTAATTTAAATGAATAATCATAAAATAACTAAACGGAACAACCTGTGTAATGTGCATCCTTTCCTTCCCACATCAATACACCTTGTTATGAAATGTATTAATATATTCTCAATGTATACCCACATTAGTAATAATAAAAAGTGTTACAACGAGAAAGATTTAAGAAAACTTAGTTGATACTGTATTAGGAAAAAAGTTACACATGTTAATCATTCCTTTTTTTTGTCAATTTAAAGTAAAGTATTTTTTTACTTGTAAGTTATTGTAGTAGTAATAAGATTAAGTTGTAAAATTCACGACGACAGCTATACACGGTGGGACTCGAATGAGTTTATGACGGCTCCTTTAATAACGAGGTGTTGTTGTTTATATGTGTTCGTTTTAAAATGAATAAAAAAATATCCGTGTTATTTTCTTGTAGTAGTAATCCTGAGTGAAAGTCGTTTTCGAGGTAAACGTGGTCAAGATTCTGTATTAATTTACCTTGTGTATGGTGAAGTGCTCGGCCTGCTCCCCAGTAAGGAAGTAGCGCAGCCTTGCGTTTTGCGGCTCGTCGTCGTCTCTGGTGAGAAGCGAAACGAGTCGCGTGCCACGAGGAGCGTCCTCGGACAGACGGACTCGGTACCGGTGGCGCACACAGTACGGCGGGTTGTCTGGCCGAGAGACGTGCGGTATTAAAGAGTTAATATGTATGACTTAGCGAAGGAGTGAACTATGATCAAGTTTCATTTAATACTTCTATTTACCGTTAACGTCGATAATGGCGATGTGCACCGCGGTGTATGCGGTGAACTTGCCGTCGGTGGCGGCGACGGAGAGTGAATAGGCGGGTTCGGTCTCGCGGTCCAGAGCTCGCGCCACCAGTAGCTCTCCCGAAGCTCGTACCTGGAACCGGGCGCGCGGGTCACCCGCGGCCACGAAGTAGCTGAGCGGCGCCCCGGACACGTCGTCGTCTTGGACCATGAGACGGGTGACGACCGTCCCCGCCGCGGCGTCTTCCCTCACCTGCATCGAGTCAATCGAAAATGAAAACTTAAACGAGTATGTTGTTTCGGGAATGAGGCGAAACTCACCTCCGCAGAGTAGATTTCCTGTGTGAAGCGAGGAGGGCAGTCATCGTAATCGACGAGACGTACGACAAGAGAGCCGCGCGCGACTCGAGCCTGAGCACCCGCGTCCCGCGCCGTCAGAGCCAGGCGGTACTCGGCCCGCGTCTCTCGGTCCAGAGCCGCCGTGGTGGTGACCCAGCCGCTGTGAGCGTCCACGGCGAACGGCACCGCCCCGCCGCCTTCGGTATCCTCCACTTCAACGTCCGCCAATGAATACTTGACTTCGCCATTTGAACCGGCATCAGGGTCGTCCGCCATCACTACAGAAATCACAAAGAGTTTGATGATCTGAATCGCCACTACGAACCATATGATCATCATAGAATATCTCACATTGGAGGACGCTCGAATGGGCCGGAGTGTTCTCGGCGAGGTGGACCACGTAAGGCTGGGAGTGGAAGGCCGGCGCGTGTTCGTTCACGTCTAACACATGAAGCTTCGTCGTCACCATCGTCGCCGACTCCGATCCGAGAGATCCTTCCGCTATTATTCCTTCAAATAATAAATTGTGGTTACTTAGATAAAAATTAAAAATCAAATCGTAGTCCTTCCCGCGGTACATTCGACATGCCGCTACCTATGATATGTTCCTGGGCGGTCTCTCGGTCGAGCGGCGCAGAGAGTACGAGGCGTCCGGAAGCATCCAGTGCGAAAAGGTCGTTCAGTTGGCGGGACGGCGCCAGCCGCAGCGCGGGCAGGTCGCCACCAGCCGCACGCAGCTCCGAGATAATGGTGCCGGGCGGCGCGTCCTCCGGCAGGAACAGGTCCGGAGGAGGAGGCGCCAGGAGAGGAGCACGCTCGTCCGTCGCCAATACGCGGACGGCGACCCCCGCCTCGCCAGCCAGCCCGCCGCCGTCACGCGCCCGCACCCAAACCTGCACCGTCCGGCCAGCTGCAATAAAAACGAGAGTTATGATTTCATCAATAACATTGTTCAGATATCACTAAGCGATTTTATTATTTAACTGTCGAATAATCATAACCGAAAACCACAGTTCTAACAAAGAAAACATTTAGTTATCATAATGGTTTACAATTTTGTATGGGATTGTTAAGTTTTCGGTGGGTAAGGAGCATATGACTCACCGAATGCTGAAGCATTGCGTGCGAAGGATAGAGCTCCGGTGAGGGGATCCACTGCGAACAGGCCGGCCGCGTCCGTTTTGAGTTCGCCCTCGTACACGGAGTAGGTGAGTCGAGCGTTCTCCCCAACGTCCTCGTCGAAGGCGGACAGAGTTAGGAAAGGCACGCCTGGCACGCGATCATGTTTTGCCGCAGCGCGATACTCTCGTAGAGGAAATGCCGGCGCGTTATCGTTAAGGTCGGCGACTCGCACGCGTACGGCCGTGTGTCGCAGTAGACCGCCTCCGTCGCTCGCCATCACCGGCACCTCCCACTCCGCCCGACGCTCGCGGTCGAGCGGTACGCGGGTCGTCAGGGCGCCGCTATTAGGATCTATAGCAAAAGTTTCTCGTAGTTTTGCCGATGGTATAGAATAAGTCACGGTCCCGTATTCGCCGGCGTCATCGTCGTAAGCTTTCACCTGAAAGAGAAATACGGGAACTGATTATCTGTTGATTTTTAATAAAGAAATGAGTCATCGAAATCAGGAAACGCAAACTGAACACTCACTGTAGTAAGAAGGAGAGGGGGCGGCTGGTTCTCGAGAGCGCGCGCTTCATGTACGACATGAGGGAAATGCGGCGAAGCCCGATTTGCGGGCGCAAGAGATAGTTTGACCCTCGCAAAGGCAGCGTGCGCTCCGTCCGATACGGACACGTTAAAGGAGCGTGTGGGCGAACGCGTCGGAGACAGCCACGAGCGGGCGTCCAGTATAGACAGCACGCCGGTCCGCGGGTGCAGGGCCAGCGCCCGGCGCTCCCCCGGCGAGCCCTCCAGGGCAAAGGTGAGGCCCGCCGCGTCCCGCTCGTCCGCGTCCCAGGCCACCACCCGCGCCACTGCCGTACCGCGCGCCGCCTCCTCCGACACCAGCGCCGCGACCACTGTGCGTTCCATTTTGGGAGAGCAGTCGTTCACGTCCTCCACTGGAAGAAAAATGTGTTAAAACACGTCCGCGTCGCTCTCAACTTTGTATACGTTCGCAGATACACACCCGTGATGAAAAGATGTGCCGTGGTGAGTAGCTGCGGTCGCCCTCCGTCGCTGGCGGTGACCAGTAGATGGTGCGCGGTGCGGCGCTCGCGGTCCAGATGTCCTGCCACGCTCACCTGACCCGTCGCGGGGTCCACGGAGAACGCGAGCTCCTCTCCGGCCTCTGACTCCGGGCCCCACGCTGACAGCGAATAGGTCACCTTGCCGTTGTCGCCTACAGAATGTCGACGTATTTATAACAAGGAACTCATATTCAGTAACAGTCCATGACCCGGCGTGCCGGGAGTCAGTACCGCCATCCGCGTCCGTCGCCCGCACGCGCAGCACGGCGTCCCCCGGCGCGGCGGCCTCGGACACGGCGGCGCGGTACTCGTCCGTGTCGAACTCGGGCGCGCAGTCGTTGACGTCGCTGACGGTGAGTGTGAGCGCGAGGTCGGCGAAGGCGCCGGTCACGCCGTCCGTGGCGCGAACGGTGAGCGAGTGGGAGCGAGCCGTCTCGTGGTCGAGGGCCGCTCTCGCCACCAGAGTGCCTGTCGTCGAACAGTTACTGTCACCGTTGGTAAATTGACGAGGAAGTTTAAAGAGCCCGAGACTATTTCTTGATAGTAAAAAAAAAACTTTATAGTTGGAGGTGGACGCTGAAAACTAATTAATAAATTTGTAGAAGCTAAATAAAAATGCATAAATTAATGGACAATTGAAATAAATATAATGGGTGCGACAGCGTATTTAGCGTGACATATATTTTTCTGTTCCAGAGCAATCGACAACTAAAGCTAGGGTTAGATAAGAGTGACCGACAAGCTGGTGACTAATTAATATTGTGTAATTAATACGTGTTAAAAGCGACGACTTTACAAACACAGTTTCTTCTTTAATTACAAATTTTGCATCCGTTAATATGGTAATGGGAACGACAACATTAAAAATGGTGTAACCGTGTGAGTGAGGCGGCGGGTGAACTAAGATATGAGACGGAAGTTGCAACAGCTTTGGATTAATAACAATAAACTGAAACACTAGCTGTAATAAAAAAAAGGCGACTACAAACAACATGCTTTTCGATACAGATGTATGATATGCAACATATCAAATGTTTCGTGGAACAAGGATCTTTGGTCGAGAGGGACTATAGCACGGACTAACGGAACACGGAACGGTTACTCGCGACGAATACTCACACGGACCACTCCCCCTGTCGGGCGCTGCGGGACAAAATCAACACGTTAGTACGGGAAGGAGCGCGGCCGCACGCTACGGGCTGGGCTTGGACACGCGGCGCACACTCACCTGTGTCGAAGTGGACCTCGAACAGGTCGTCAGGCGAGTCGTGCAGCGTGTAAATGAGCTGGCGGTTTAGAGGCGAGCGCGCCTGCAGGGGAGCTCCCAGTGCGCTGCCCGGGACCACGTCCTCGCGCACGGAGCGCGTCTCGTGCGCTACACGCCACGTGGGCGCCGCGCCGCCGCCCCATACGCGCACGCTCACCGTCGCATCCGCGCCGCAAGCGGGCGTACCGCCGTCGAATGCCGCGATAATCAGGGAGTACAGCTGATTGTGAGCGTCCAAGGTCTGTTTCAGAGTGATTTGGCCGGAGCGGCGGTCCACACGGAACAGCTCCCCGTGACCTCGCTTCATCTCGTATCGAACCTGAACAGTTACAGAGATGAGAAGAAGAAGATGAGAGTGTTCGTCCTCAGTGACTGCGAGAATTAAATATTAAAGTAGTTATAACATGAGAGAACTAAACAAGGATCTCACACTCGAGAGACGCACGAATGAAACACTTCATATAATTTTAAGGTGTACGATGTACGATGCGCAGTGTACGATGAGGACTTTTGTTATTCAAAAGAAGTCGTCTCCCACCAGGGAGCGTATCAGATACAGAACCTCTCCGTTGTCGTTGGCGTCCGCATCCACGGCGTGCACTCGCAGCACGGGCGCCCCGGGCTCGGCGCCAGCCAGCACCGCCGCTATGTAGGGCTGCTCGGTGAACACGGGGCAGTTGTCGTTGACGTCGGTGACGGCGATGTGGACGCGGGCATGTGACACCCGCTCTGCGCCGCCGCCCGCACTCCGCGCCTGTAGCAGCAGGGTGTAGGAGTCTCGCTCCTCGCGGTCCAGCGCCACGCCCGTGCTCCGCACCGCGCCCGATGTCAGACCCACCTGAAGTTATCGATGCATATTGTAGAACTGCACTCGGCGATCGCCCTTCATCGATACGAATATCTTAGAAGAGAACGAGCGACGTCACCTCGAATCCTTCGACAGGATTGAGAATCCTAAACGCCACATGCTCGTTCAATGCCGCCCCGAGTACGTTAAGTACGGCTATTGTCGTCGGTTTCGTTGTGTTCTCTAGGACTGAGCCGTAATAATCCGCCTTTTGGAATGCGAGCCCCGAGTTGTCCGGTTCGCGCACTCGGACGTCGACGCGTGCGGTCCCCGAATACAATCCGTCGGACACGCGGACCCTGAGGCGGTGGAGCCCCCCCGCGCCGCCCAGTGTGCCCGCATCCGACACGGACAGCGAGCCCAACGGTGACAGAGAGAAGGCGCCGCGGACGTCGCCGTCTATGATGTCGTACTTCAAAGCATCGATCGAGTCCAATTCGTCAGGATCGGTCGCGTTCAGTGTGAGGATTCTGACGCCGGCAGCCGTGGGTAGCAGTACGGTGGCCTCGTACACGGATCGAGAGAACACGGGAGGGCAGTCGTTGAAGTTGGTCACCTCGACCGTCACTCGGGCCACGCTGTCGGAGGGAAGACTAGGCATGCCCATGTCGAGGACCTGCAAGGTTGCTAGATATTAGTATTATTGAAACAACGATGACCTCGCGGTAGGCGATGGCTCTGTGACCTTCACTGTGAACACGTGGACTCGTTGCTCTTCGTAGTCTAGAGGGGCGGCCAGCTGCAGGGCGGCCGTGGTCGGGTCAAGGCGGAAGAGACCGGCCGCCTTCGGTTCCAGAATCTCGAAGGCTCTCTGTCTGTTGGCGGACGAGTCCGCGTCCGTCGTTGCGAAAACCAAAGCCTCGCCGACGCCCAACGATGCGTCCATGACTAGCGCACCCACAGCGGCCGCCTGCCACGATAGATAAGACATTTGAAATATTTCATGCAAGAATGACATAAACAAAGACAATGGTGCGTCATCAAGTCGAGAGTTTATTGTACCTCGGATATGCGACCGTGATATTCATGGCGAAGAAGAACCGGCGGGAATTCATTACGATCTAGAACATGTATCGTAACTCGAGCTCGGGCGATGCCGCCTCCCTATAATGAAGACAATCGTGAAGGGATCTGTGTTACGGATGATCGTCGAATTATTTGAAAATCTTAACATACCATATTGAGCGCGACGATTGTCACGTTATACATATCCTGCGTCTCGTAATCCAGAGGCGAGGCCAGGGAGAGAACGCCGGAAGAAGGATTGAGGGAGAACCGACCCTCGCCGCCCTCCAGAGAGTACCACACGGAGGACGAGCTGCGGGCCTCGAGCGTGGTTACGAGCGTTCCGGCCGGTTCGTTCTCGTACACCTCACATACGACATCCTCGGAGGTGAATCTGGGAAAAGCGGTAGTCATCATAGCAGCGGCGTCGACAAAAGTTCTAACGAGGCTTCAATATATCATCGATCGATACCTCGGCGGGGCGTCTTCCGGCTCGACCACGACAATGTGAAGAGGTAACGTGGACGACTTCGAGAACGGCGGTGGGTTGGACGCTCGGACGTGAAGGGTGTAGTCCTTGGGCCCCGCAGCGGGCAGCGACCGCGCCAGGCGCACGTCACCCAGCTCCACGTCGACAGAGAACAAGCCGGACGAGTCTCCTCCCACGAGCGAGTACAGGACCCGCGCGGCGTCCCCGGCGTCCCGGTCGGCCGCCCGCAGAGCCGCCAACAGCGACCCGGGCGCCGCCCCGCGCTCGACTCGCGCTTCGTAAAGACGGCGCCCCCACTCGGGCGCGTGTTCGTCGGCGTCGTGAACGCGAACCGTGACGCGAGCGTAGGCCACGGACGCCCGCGGCGCCTGGTCTCGAGCCCAGACGGTGAGTTCGTGGACAGCCGCCGTCTCCCTGTAAAAAAAGATGTTCGTCAAGTCGGGTCGCAGCCGCCAGGGTCGCGGCGGGTGCCGGTCCGTACCTGTCGAGCGCCCGCGCCAGCTCGAGGGCGCCGGTAAGCTCGTTGAGACGGAATAGCGAAGCGTGCGCCGGCGCTCGTGTAGCGCTCAGTCCGTACAGCAGTCGGGCGCCGGCGCCGGCCGCGGCCTGCAGCGTCACCAGGGATTCGCCCGCGCGAGCGGATTCCGATACCTCCACCAAATATTCGCTCCGGGAGAAGTTCACACCGCCTTCGTTGGCATCGTTGATGACGGTTATGTTCACCTGCGAGCGAAATTGTTTTGGTACTCATTTACTGCTACACGACGCGATCTCTTCTCAAGTTAATAGGGAATTCCATTCCTCGCTCACCGTGGTGTAGACAAGGTTGAGGCCGTCACTCACGGACACGTTGAGGCCGTACCGCGCCTGTTCCTCCCACAGCAGTCGCCGCGCCAGCACCAGGCTGCCGTCCTCGCGGCCGACGTAGAACTGATGCCTCGGGTCCCCGTCTCATTGTATCAATAACAGACTTAATGTAGAACATGTAAACTTCGTAATGATAATAACACGTTGAAGATAAAATTGTATTTATTATGAATTATTGTTCTGGTTGTTTAAATTTTTCTTTCTTATGCTTTGTCTTACGTATGTTATAAAAATATGAATTGGATGAGAGGAGAGGCTTGTCGAATGGTACTGATCAGATATTCAGATCAAGAACGAAATTAATAATATGTAGTTATATAGATCGTGTTAGAGAGACGTTAGTCCGTCGTCATGTCTGAGCTTGATAACCTCAC
>JAAAKD020000439.1:85117-98733 GCA_010014825.2 Danaus melanippus
TCCTTCTCTGATGATACGTCGTTGAAGTTATTTGACACCTTATAGTGGTATTGCATTTATTACTCTAATAAGAGCGTTTTTGCTGAGAAGCTGGTTACATTTGATATATTTTTGATGATAAAAACATGCTTATGTGTGTTAACTTAACCCGTGTACTTTTATGTTATTTGTTCCATGATTATATATGTTTAAATATTTCTTAACATTTCATTTGTTTCTTTGTTGTGGTTTTAACTTTAAAATCGAACTAACTCTACCCTGGTGACAATTGCTGCTGGTTGAATTACCCTCGTAGCCTGGGACAGTCTTAAAGTGTAGCAGAAAATAAGAGTATATACATATAACATATATAGCTGCTATCAGCGGCGGATCATCTCGTTCATCAGGAGATCCGAAGAACATAAAGGATTCCCTTAACAGAGAACGACTACGTTACATTGTTTAATATATATCGTTCCATTGTATACAAAACTGTACGAAACGCTACAGAGAAAAATATTCAATGGAAATAACACAAAGTAGCAAATTTATATATTGCGTCATGTAGTAACGTGTTTCTTAAAAGGATAGAATAGATTTTGCTGACTGAAGATGTACAAGCGGTAAATTTGAATTGATTTAGACAAACGGTTTATCTTAATGATGGCCAGCCAGACGAGTTGCGGACTGCGTCACAGGAGGGCCCGCGGACAGAGGGTGTACGCGATAACACAACCTTAACATTTTATCCATAGACAATCGTAATAAAACAAAACATTGTTGTTTTCGCCGAACTCTTCTTCTTGAAACTTTTCTCGTCTCCGATCCTCCATAAAGCACAGTGTTGGCACCTTGCCGGCACTTCTTTAAGGAAAGGAATTTATAATTTTGGTAATCTTCATACATTTCAATGATCGTCTTATAGTACGTTTTTGATGTATTGATGTATGAAACAACGAAAATAGAGTGAATTGTAATGATTTTTTATTCGACATGAATATGGATACTTATGCAACGTACAGCTGAGATAGCTCTATACCTGTTTAGTGCGGTGATTGTCTTTGTTGATTTAACTCAATCTCTCACCGCTCTCCCTCTCTTCTCTTCTTTTTTCGTCGGGTTATATTACTCCAGGACAATCAAATATCTAAATAATAAAAGTTGTAAATCTTTATTATTCCCGACTCATTGGAGGGAGGCAGTCTTTATTTTATTATTGGCAGTATTTTTAAAGAAATAAAATATGAATCCGAATTATCAGATAGTTTAAATGTTGAAACGAAGAACATACTTTAAACATAAGCGATCCTCTTTAGACTCCTAGCACCTACTGTACCTGGTTATAAATATTAAATACTTAAAATGTTATGAAGTACTGCGGACACTTGTTCATTCCTGGCCAGTCGTTGCCGGTTCCTTATTATAGCTGGTCCGTGAAGGGCGATCTGAAATAACTCTGGAGCGTGTCGAAACTAAAAGGACATCTCTCGTCCGACCAAACGGTTTGTTTATTTGTTTCCTAGCAGGTGTGGAACAAGAAAATATCTTTTTTTCTTATCATCCGCTCTCCCTTTTGATGTTTCCAGTTTTCTTTGATGATATTTTATTTTAAGGAATCAGTTCACTAAGTTTGTTGTAAGAATATAAAATTGTAATATCCGTGTCCATTATTATTATTTAAGGTTTTGAGCCATGACAACTGTAGCTGCTCTTTCGTTCTATGATTAGCAAATGTAGGTAGAATTGTCGCCAAATATTTGTGTGAACAACAAACATCTATCAAACTGTAGTAATCAACTTACAAATTAATGCCCTCTACAACAGAATCGATAAAATAGGATATTAAGGGATTTCCGAAATTCATTATGACATTAAGTTGAAAACACAATTCGCTTTTCACAAATACAACACGTGAAGGCATACAGGCAAAAAACACAACAGGCTTCATCAAAACCAAAATAGTTTGTTATTTAATTACGAGTTGGAACTGTTTATAATATATGAAAATATAATGACGAGTGTACATCTCATATGTACAGTAGGTACGAGGTAACCTCAAACGTCGGAACTTCGCTCGCTAGATCCTTTATGACGGATACTGTTTAGTATCGAGCGGCTCAAACGATCACTCGCTAATTGGGTAAGTTAACTGAACTAGTTGTGTTTGTTTGCGCAAGTCAAGAGCGAGGTCAACGAGCGCTCGCGTCATCCATGGGCGTGTCCTATGGCAACTGATGGATGTTGCCCGCGAACGATACATTATTCCCTACGATCATAATAAACATACGATGTAACGTTTACACTTCGCCATCGACGACATCAAACTCTTCACGTTATTCATCAATGTTGGTAATTCAAGTATTCCTTGTGTAACATTATAAAGCCGCAGTGATCGAAGTTCATTCCAACTAACGAAGCCGATGTCGGTCATCCTTGGGAGCCACGCGGGGGATGGAGATGCTAATGGTCCCCGAGCTATCGATCACTGGTCCAGTTATCAACTTAGATCAAACTGGTCAGTGAGATTGATGGATTTATGTACGGTATGTGTGGAGCCGCAACCGAACCACAGACTAGGACACTGGCGGTAAAATATATACCGCCTTCATGACCTATAACTTAATGTTGCAGTGAGTGTTTTAACGTTTCTATATTTCAGGGTAATTCCAAATTATGTTTTAGCTTGGTATAAACAGGTTTTAGAGAAACACTTAGAGAACGTGAATACGACTAAGAAATACTCCACAAATCTCATATAATAGGTTCCTTGTGATAAGTTACATTCAAATAGAGTACAGTAATGTCGTAAAAAGGTTTCAAGTGGGACTCGATCCCCCAAGTACGTGTGGAGTGTGAAGCCTAAGTCTTTTATAACCTTAAACTAGGTGTATGTACTCGCTTACGTCAATGGGAGTTAAACATCGGAAGGCGGCCGATAGAGAAACTAAATTTTTAATTTTTCTTACCTCTTTTTTCAACAGATAACGTATTGTTTTAGTCAATCTCCTAACTTCAATGAAGCTCAAAGTTATAATATTCTGATGACATTACTTGATAACATTGAACAAGGAATGCTTTAAACTTGTTTCATAAGCTCCCTGAGGATGGAATCTTCACTGAGCAGATAGTGTTACATTTAAAGGTTGCTGAGAAAGAACTAATTCCTTTGTTTTATTATTGCGTATGATTGTTTGTGATTACAAATAAATTCTATTACCTTAGAACTGCAGAATACTTTTTTTATTTAAATACAATACAGTACATAAAGCATAATATAAGCTTCTCATTATATTTATAAGACGTCGCATGTTGGCTGTCAGTGAGTTTTAGAACGTTAATAAATCAGTTAAGTCCTAGTATATGTTTGTTAAAGAACTTCTATCTGAGAGTGACCCTTCTCTTTAATCACTCGATCAATTAATTTAATCAGTTATATAACACTTATTGCACACAGGTGAAGACGTTTGTTTCATTATATTGTTCGCGATCAGGTATGACTGATGAAAAACACAAAGTAAGTTAGGTGAAGGTAGGTGGTAGATGGTAGGTGTAGGAAACGTCAGTAAGTGTAAATTGTAGCGGTCAACATGGTATGTAGCCGCCAGCCGGCATGATCATTAGCGAGGGTCGACGACCGCGTGGGCGCTCTTCATCAATGTAATAGATGACTAAATTAAAAAGCAGCTGTTCCTCTTAACATGCACACAGACGATTCATCTCAACTGATCGAACTTTGAAATATATTACAAGATTCGATTTTAAATTTTATTATGAAGCCCCAGAACACAGTCATAATTTTTTTTTCATTTTACCAAAATTATATTGTAAAAAAGGCTGCCTACTTTTAGTAATGCTATTATTGAATTATATATTATCTACGCATAGAAAGCTGAATGGGCCGATTCATAAATGTTATATTGAAAACAATATCCGCCTAAACCGTAACATTAAGCGAGAACACGTTCTAATCCTATTTGAAATTAACATAATTAATCTGCGTTACTCTCATCTCTAGTGTGCGGATGGCGATGTGGGCCGAGATACCTTTAAAGATGATTTTAAATAGAAATCATTTACCTCTAAGTTGACAAATGTTACGAAGAAACTTAGAGAGCTAGGGTAAGCGCTTCGGCAACGAAATACTTTGAACTTCTGAGGCACGTCAAAATCGTGGATTCACTTGTTTGTCTTTTCTTATTAAGGTGTTTAATATGAAAACGACTCCGTCCAAAAATGTTGCTTTGAAATATTGTGTGGATTGAAAATCGATTGCACGTTGCGATGAAAAATCCCGGTTCCCTTGACAATGAAGCTCCGAACGATACCTACTATGAAATATTGGCTTCACTAACACGAAATAGACGTTAATCTGATTTTCTGTCAGTAAAAATAATCGATACTTTTGAATCGGAGTCCTTAAATTTTATAAAAAAATTTCACTTAAAACAAACTTCATTAATGTGACCTCAAGCCAGCCTCGCTACACGACGGGAGAGGCGCTTCTCATTCCGCCCGCATTCGATTCTCATCTGATATATTCAAATGTACAAGTTAATTACGATAGTACTGTTTTTGTTCAATTTCCTTTAATGACTCAGAGAAACATTGAGTAATGTTCAGTTTGATTGAGTCTCATGCTTATATAACGATGTATGT
Source organism: Danaus melanippus (assembly GCA_010014825.2). NCBI lineage: Eukaryota > Metazoa > Arthropoda > Insecta > Lepidoptera > Nymphalidae > Danaus > Danaus melanippus. Next base: position 89,753 of record JAAAKD020000439.1, read on the forward strand.
AGATTATCATATTTTGATCACTGACAACTCTATTGTCAAAGAAATGAGACATTATTTGTTTTATTTATTATTTTGTTGAGTAGGCAGTCCATTTGACCACATGCACGACTTCGAAGGTATGAACGTCCACTAGTCTCCGAGAGTTCTAGAGTTGAACTGGATGAATCAGATCCATTCTGTCAGGGAAGACAGACGAGGTGAGGTTGATAAGAAGAACGAAACGTTTGACAACTGCCTCTAGTGAGGTCGTACGAGCGACATGTTCACCTACTGACAACAATAATTAAGTAGAGACATAATGTAGTATGTATGGAAATATTTACTGCTTTCATTGACGTCTAGAAATTATTAATCGTTTTATTTCAACAAGTTAGATTATCCTGCTATAGGTTAAACATCACAGAACATATAACGTGATATGCCTTAAACTTAATAAATTTATAATTGAGGAAGAAAAGGTATTACATTCAGTGATTCAAACAACGTCCTTAATTATAAATTCCATGTTCAGGTGTTTAGTTTGTATGTTATAACGTCTGTTGTTCGTGTACATTCAGTGTTCTTTAACGAGAGCCGAAGCTAAATAATGGGTCATATTCGAATTTAAGATTTATTTTATTTTGAAAAGCAGAGCGCGTTAGAAAGGTCCGATCTATTTTCATTTTAAAGTTGATTGAAATATTGAGAGCTAAAGAACGGGTCTCGTGTGGATAGAACTGTCATTTGAATATTGAAATGGAAATTGAAAGATTTAATATGAAAACTGAGAAGTTAGGGAAATCACACAGTCTGATGCGTGACGACACTTTTTATATCGTATAAATAGGTATAAATTTGCCTATTATCAATACGTTTGTTTAAAGAATCTTCTCTTTTCTCTCTGTAACTGTGTAATGTATATGTTAGTTATTGTTTATGATAGTTTGTGGTCCAGGAACCTGTATTGGTCTACAGTATGGGAAATTGCCTCGGACTTATCACTTGATACGTTCATTAATATTATTTTTAGCTTTTTCATTGAATATTGCTATGTTAACTATTTCGTAGTTTTAAACAATTATATACGATATAATTGTTTAAAACTCTATTAAACACTCAAACTCATGGTGCACATGTATTTTCAATATTATTGTGAGAGAAATTAACAAAATAAGCTTCTATTTTTTATGAATAACTAAATCTCACGTTGATTAAAGTGTCATTTGTATACATTTTCACTTGACTAAGGTAATTTTTTTTAAGGTAAATTTTCAGTCTTAAACAATTTTTATAGTTTAGAGAGTTCTAACTGTACTGTGAAAAGAAAAAATAATAGTATTATTATTATTATTTTATTTATTTTTTTTAATTTATTTATAAGAACACTTAACAATGTAATTTACAGTAAACGTTGACGTCCACACTAGGCTAGGCCTGTATCCTGGACAAGTAATAATCGTGAGCAAGTGGTAATAATAAAACATTTTTATCAAAATGCTAAAAACCGGCATTATTAATAAAATCTTAAAAAAAAACACTTTAGCATTATGTTTAAAAAGAATTGCAAGGTAGTAATGTCATATAAGACAGATTTGCAAAATTATTCAATATGAGTACCTAGTGCAAGGACGCGGCAGAAATCAATGTGTCGAGAAAATAACGGCTAAAGGTCACGGCCGTGCTAACGAAACTCGCGGGGCAACAAGCGAGCACACCGGTGAGTAGACCGGCGAGTAGACTAACGATCGATATCCAGGAAGACCAAGGAGCGAACCGAGTGGGCTCTGGTCATCTTGAGACAGGGGTCGTCTTTTCCATCTCAGTGATATAAATACCTACTTTCGGATAGCGAACTGAAAATTTTCATGTTTGTTGACTTGTGTTATTGAATTTCCATTGAAACATTTGAAATATAAGAGCTTTGTTAAGCGGAAAAGGTAAACGAATAAACAAGATTACAAGGATTAAGGAAGTTAATTAATTATTCATTAGATCATTTGTGCCCTGGCGGGAATATTACCGAGCAATCAGACGTCGGTACTGAAATCCTTATCGGCCTGGTGGCTCGTTCCAGGAGGTTTAATGTGTCTCTAGACTCGCCTAATACCTGTAACCTAATTTACTATATCTTTCAGCGATAACAGGTTGGGAATAGTGTGGCCGGCGCGTGAATCGCATCGTTAAAGTTAAGAACCATACAGTTAAGTAAGACTGGAACGAGTACTATACTTCAGGTATTCATTATAAATATTTTTGAAGTTATACTCACATCTGTATTTTAAATTTTTTTTAGTGCCAAAGATATTTTAGAACGTAGCATATAGGTCAAAAGATTTTCCCAAAATGATCAAATGTTATTCAAGAAGCCTAATCTGTTCGCTTATAATGAATAAAGACGTGTATCCAAAGCTCTTCTGTTGTTTAGCAGGTTGATTCTTACGAAATTCATAATATGTCAGTGGCAGTGACGTCGGATCGCGTTGCCAACTGACCGCCAACCATCCCCCAAACGTCCGACAGGCGACAAACAATTCGTCCGTGTGCTCGTTTTATTTGAAAGTACAATGAAATAAACACGTAGTTGGAAAAAAAATACACTCCACATTGTAAAGCTTCCAAAGATTGTTTTTGTAAAAAGTTTCCTTTTTACGTATTTTTTACATAGTTGTATATAATAATTCCGATAATAATATTGTAAAAATTGTATTCAGAGAGTCGATAAGACTTAATAAAATAATGTAATTCTACATTAAAACGTCGTAAACCAGCCGACGATGATGACAAGTACCAGAAGTACTTCCGAAATTCTTTGCATTTTTTATTTTATAATAACAACATAATCTCGATATTTTGGTCATTTAACAGCAACCGTGATAACGGACGGACGAGATGAAAGTGTTTGTCGTCGAGACACAGTAACTGAAAGACCCTTAGTTAATTTAAATGACTACACGCAAAAACCTTATAAATCATTATTTCTGTTTGAAGTTTGATGATGCTGCGTGTTGCTGAAATCAACAAACCTTTGATTGCAAAATTGTAATGTTATTTGAGTTTTTTTTCGGTAAAAAAGTTGTGTAAATGTAAATCGGACTTTTTTATAAGTTATAGATAAATGGCTTTATATATGTACGTTATCAGCCTACTTCACCTGGAATTTAAAGAAATGGTAAGAAACAATCCGCGTAATCACCCAAAATTTACTGATATTGATAAAAGTAATTATTCCTAGAAATTTTTGTGATAAAATCATGAGACGAAACCTTTCAGCATTCCATGAATTCACCGTGCGGGTGCTGGGTTCATTGCGTTAAAGGGAGGGACTCTATCTAACGCGCGTTAAACACTCACCTCCACTGTCCAAGCTCCCCTCTCTACCTAACCAAATTTAAAAAGAACCTACTAGGGCTGCCTTCGAAATAAGTTCCAAGAATGTATTAATGTCATTTCTGAACAGGCCCAAGTCTGTTAGTAGGTTGTAGAAAGATTTAGCTGTTATACTGCTCGCTCCCACTGCTAACGAGTAAAAATCCACGACGAACCTATTGAGTGAGTTCGTTTGCGAGCTCATAATATTTATTGACCTTGATGATATGATCTTTGGGGATGTTGGTTTCCCAAGGAACCGTAAGCTCTATTATCACAACGAACTTTAAAATTCGCGAATACATAAATACATATATGTATTTGGTCTGGAGGCCGACGCACAAATATCCTCGGGGATTTTGTATTGTTTTTCATACGTGTGTGTGTATGTGTGTAAATTAAGAAAAAAGACCATTATAGTTAAACTGAATTGAATATTATGTAAAAAATGTTATTGACTATAATGTACAATATATATTTTAAACTTTCGATGTAGACGATGTCAGGTCAATAATTATTGTATCTTAATTTATATAAGTTTTATATTGCTTAATTATTAAGAGAAAAATTATATTACGATGGACTATAAGCTTATAAATGTGATCAATCAATTACATTTTTGTATAATTAGATATCATGTATTTGTGTAACTCAGTAAACGACCCGTAACTTGTTCAAGTAAACAAAATATAAAGAGGATGCTTTTTGAACCATGATTAACTATGTCAAGTATTATGTGATATTCAAACAAACGAAATTTTGTATTTTATCGATGGGAAACAGATTAAACTTTTATTTTATTTTTATTGCACGTAGAAGAATTGATTATTTCCTCTAACCTTCTGTTCGAAAACAACGTTTGTCCAAACCTGATTTTATTATTATGTGTTATTGGTTATTATATTATTACAGTTTTATTTTATACGTTTATTATAAGTTTGTAATGCGCTACTAGTCTCTCAGTATCCACCGTGGCGTGTTAACGTCGCAGTCTCACAAACGGCCTTGTTATCTATTTGACGCACCCTTTTTCTCTCTCATTTACTTTATTTTATCATTAGAACAGACATCAAGAGTACGCCGTTTCCACTTAATGGAAGCATTGTGCAAATTAAAGTGCACGCAGCCGTAAACAAAGCGTTCGAATTGATATATTTTAATCAGAAAACACTTGTACTGAGAGAAGTTTATGCTATTACAATACTACTAAATTAAGATAATATTTCAATGGTCTCAATAATTTCACTTACTGAACTGGCTGTGAACTCAAACTCTAACGCTACATATTTTAAAGTCCTAAACTTCGGTACTTGTCCTAATGTCTCTCTAGAGTGCGACATGCCTGTAAGCGCCTAACACACTATCTGCTATTTGCGGCGAACGTTTGTTTTAAATTATTACTACAAGAGTGGACAGTGTGCAGTTGACCTGCGACGACATATAACAGATATAGTTGTATAGAATATTTTGGAAACCAGAATAATTGGTACAGAATTTTAGAAGTTTTATTACTTACATACAAAAGCTTGTGAAACGTCTGTGTGGTTATTATTTAGTTATACAACCAAAATATTATTAGCAGTCTAAAGAACACATATTTCATTAAAGTCACATTTAAATATGGTGCTAACATAAAGATCTGTTATTACATGAATGTATTGCGTGTGCATGTCCGTGTGTGTGGGTGCGCGCGTGTTTGTGTGTGTGTCTGTTTGTGCGTTTGTTTATTTAACACCAAGTAGTTTATTTATAAATTGTTTAATAATTGAATAATTAATATTGAGTTTCCATACAGTAAAACACGAAGACAACTCAATCACAGTCGTCATTAAAAACTACATTTTTCTATAAGCATTATCAGATGCGACGCTTTTCCTTTTTACTTACATTTCTATGTTTATTCCTATATTTCGTTTCTCAAAATGTTTTGTTCGGACCGAGATAGGTTTGGAAAATGTAAGTATTTTAAACAAATACAGTGTCTAATGAAAACTGAGCCAAAAATTTATCAATTGATAATAATTAAGATATAAAATATTGAATGTTGAAGGTTAAAGCGTTGTTTAAGAAATCACAGCCATTGGTTGGAGGAGCCGGTTTGATAAAGAAATAAACAAAACACAACTAACAACAAAACAACACACTTATGTGGTACATTCGTGTATCTATCGAATGTTTTTTTTTGTGACACGATGTCATTATGTCATATGATATTTCTCTACAGATTGTTATCTTCAGTAAAGTGTGTCATAAAATAACCTTGAAAGTAAATTCTGTTATTTACTTTCAAATAATTGTGAAACTCACGAGATCTACAAGTTTTACATTGGTTATGATTCTCCACTCAACTACTAACAGTATTAGTTCGTGTTATAAATAGTTATTTTAGTAGACTACTATCCTCTGTCGAGCTTATGAAGAAGCTCAGTTCTAAATTCTTTTAGTTTAATTCATTGTTTCTCTAACAGGTCAGTAGTCTTGACACTACTCTTCATCGCCCCACTACAGTCTCAGAGGTACCAGACATGCATTCATCCAGAATTTATAAACTTTCATCAACATCAACAACAACAATCATCCAGAATTTATTTACCTGTATAAATCTCTATCTTCTATATAACAATGCAAACGTTTGTATGAAGAATAATGTACAATAGCATTTCAGACAAAAAGTATTAATTAAAATGCATACTGGCTTTTGAAGTTACTGCAATATGGGACAAACGTACATTCAACATGTAAGGCGTATAAATGTTTATACTTAAGAAATATTAAAATAATAATGAATCTGTGAAATTATTTCGCGTGTCTTTTGATGTTCTCTTGTCATCATGTTATGGTTTCTTCACACGAACGACAATGTTATAACATAAGGACACCACACAAGAAAACCAACCGTTCACTTAAGGCAGTCATAATATCACTGAACACAGTCATGGAGTAAAAGTCACTCTTAACTGTATCGGGAGTCATGAGTACATATTTAATATTAATCTGAATTAAACAATTAAAGGGAATGATATAAGTATAAAGATTTAAAAGATTCAATTTAATTAAACACTAGCAAAATGTTAAGAAATGTACAGAAACGAATAAACTTTTCTAAAATTATGCTTACATATTTCTTTAAGTCAGTAATTTGCTAAAATTGATCCGTCGTGAACCCGACGATATTAAGGAACCATTAGAGTAATGTACTGTATGTAGTACTGTGATCGTAAAAAGGTAACTTACTTTTTATAGACTAATATTTGTGAGCGTCCGGCGTATAAGATGACGTATCTCTTGTATTAAAAGAAGTAAGTCTCTATGTCCTCAAGACTTATTCACAATGTTATCTCTTTAATTAAATCCTGTTAATATTTAGGTGTACCGATGAGTGACCATCAGAGTTCTTTTAATACATTCTTTCTGTATTCCAATCATCTCAGCCCGACCAGCCGACTGTTCGCTGTACTCGACACTATTTGTTCTAACGCGAACAGCGGTCGCTTGTGTAACGTTAAGAGCACGTCTGCTCTTTAACCTTATTAGACTTTAAAGAGGTCGCGTCATATTAACGTTTCCTCTATATAGTCACTGGTCCGGTGCCAAACGACAGTATCAACTAGCACGTGCACTATCTGTCCTAATAAAACTTTATTCGACTCCCTCCCAACATTACCCGCTTGTTATTGACCAAGATGTCGAATACTGTACGGCGGGATTTAAAACTTAAGGAAGTGTCTCCGCTTTGTAAAAGATATATTATATTATCTTACCATTACAAGTTGTAGTATATAAAAATATGTATAGAAGCAGACTTGATATATAGTCCATGTCAAGCTTATATTTTTAATAAAATTTTGTAATTTACATTCTGTTTTGATTGTTATCCTTAATTCTATTGTTTAGTGATATTTTTCAAGTGAAACAGAGGAGTAAAGTTCTCTCAATAACAGGGAGATGGGTTTGCTCTGTTCAGAGTGTTCGCGTCGCTCGATGTTTTCAAAGTATTTTATAAATGCACTCTGTACTAATACGTTTCCCGCTTTGAAACACTAAAAAGTTCTATTCGAGTTATATCGCATCGTGATTTATTGAATGAAAATAAGAAGCTGAATGTAAACCTATTAATAATAATAAGGGACGTATCAATCGAGATGTATGATTTTTCTTATATTTTCATGTTATTTCTGTTTTTCATAAAATATACGAAAGTTATTTTTTAATTCAATCCAGATGATGTTCCTGGGTTGCAAGGATTAAGCATCAGTCATTAAAACTACACATTAAACGTTGGATAATAGCGAGTCTTTCTCTTTTTTCTTGCGAGGTTTCTTTTAATTATTGAACAAATAAAGCTGGCAGATCTTTATCACCCTGTAAGTACCCTGCTCATCACCTGCTTCCAGTTCAATCCTCATGACTGTAGAAGCCCAACTACTTTGTCCGCAATGAAAGGCATCCTCTGAAGTCTTAGCCATGTGGTTTCTGCCTTTACCAGGTTGCCATACTTTCGCCAACGCTGTTTTCCGTTTTGATGATCTCCATCACTCTAGTGTTGGCACTTGCTTATCACTCTTAATCAAAATAATGACCCGTAGTTGAAGCCTTGCGGTGTTAGTCTGATTAGCACAGCGATAGATTTCCGTAATGCCGGTTTAGAACAGTTCTCGTCACGATCTGTAAAACTTTGTCATTGAAACTAATCCCGATTATTCTTAACTCATTGTTGTTGGCATTAACTGACAGTTTGGCAAAAACTAACCCCAATTATTTACCATATATGATTTTAAAATATGTGCCTACTAATTCTGTACTAATTCTATAAATCTCAAAGCTCGAGGTATTAAATTTATATAGACGGAATGTTGCGTAGCTTGTTAAGACTAAAAAATGTCTCCCATGTAAAGTTATACCTAACTTCTTCCTTACTTTCTGTAGGTGATTAAACTGTTGTTTGTTTTTGTAACGTAAGTGATATTACTGTCATTAAACTCATTTCGTCTCTAAACACCTGCAATATACTTATACCAGGGGTCCAAAATATTCTATTACATGTCTGGCTACAGAAGCCAACTAAAATAGACACCTATACGGGACGACAGGAATCCTAGAATACTTTATAAGTAACATTCAATTTTTTTCAACCCTTGTTCACCTGCATATGTTCAGTGTTTGTCTTCTTCTTCCTGGCAATTTCCCAGCTTTAGCCAGGGTCTGCCTTCCTGCTTAAACTCCTCCACTTTGCACGGTCTGTGGCATCCTCGGTGGTAAGTCCATTGACTCTCATATCCTGCTTCACGGTGTCTAGCCATCGCTTCTTTGGGCGTCCTGGGGGTTATGCTCCAAGGACAGAGGCCATACCATCCTAGGCGACTCTCTTGTAGCTTATTCGCTAAATCACGGACTCCAAGACTACCTCGGATAAATGTGTTACGTATGCGGTCAGCCCGCGTAACGCCACACATCCACCTTAGCATCTTCATTTCCGTGACGTGAAGCGCCTGAGTGTGCCTGGACAGTGCTGGCCAACATTCGCTGCCATATAAGAGAACCGGTCGGATTATGCTCCTGTATATGAGTCCCTTGAGCTTGAGCGGTATTTTGCGGTCGCAGACCACACCTGTGACCTCACGCCATTTCGCCCAAGC
>JAAAKD020000439.1:98833-110874 GCA_010014825.2 Danaus melanippus
TGTTATGATCCTGAAACCAAAAGACAATCTGCTCAGTGGGTGTGTCCTTTCGAGGAGTTGCCAACTAAAGTGAAGAGAGATCGAAGTGCGGGAAAAAAAATGGTGGCCTCGTTCTTTGGAAGGATAGTTCATTTCGCAACAATTGTGTTAGAGGATCAAAAAACAGTTTCTGCAGAATGGTACACTACCAATTGTTAGCCACTTGTCTTGGAAAAAGTGCTTTTCCCAGTGGTTCCATCGCATGCAGCGGTGTATTGACTTAAATGGACAATATTTTGAAAAGATATAATAAAACTAATAACTGGCTAATGTAATCAGTTTTTGATTTTCTAAGAACTTTCAGTTTGACCCTCGTACTACCTCGATCAGGTAGGCTGTCTGCTTGGTTGCCCCCTTTACCATAAAAAAAGTTAAGTACCCTTGTAAATTAAACAACAAAAAAAAATATTCTAAAAACACGGGAGCAGTATTTAATATATAACTCAAATAATGAAGTGAGATACGTGTACAATGTTTGTTTTTTCTAAACAATTTACTCTATGGATGATGCTTCATTAAAACTTGTCTTCATTCCTAGTCGCGGCTGCGCTGAGTGAAATATTTAAAATTACTTTAAACTGTTTCAAATAAAACGCCACGTGTTTTTAAACGTGTCAGTGGATACGAGTATGTTCATATTTTCACTATTAATTCAGTCCTTTTGTTGTAACTTTATAAACTTTGTATTCATAAATATAATAATCCTTTTTTGTTTTTTTTTTATGCTAAAGGGGGCAACGGAGCACACGGCCTACCTAGTGAAGGTAATACCGTCACCCATGGACACCCGCACCATATTTTTGAGGATGTGTTTCCCCCTTGATTGGGGAGGGGGGAAGAAAAAGTGGGAAATTGAGCGAAAAGGAAAAGGCAGGAAGGAGTGGGAAAAGGGAAAGGGCAACCGGCTCTCTCATTCGTCGGACGAAACGCAGCCATTAAAGGCTACTTCACGCCGATTTTCTGTGAGAGTGTGGCACTTCTCGGTCGAGCCAGCCAAAGTTCGAGCTGCAGTAACTTAACCACAGCTAGGCTCTACCACCTCAAAACCTTAAGTTTTAGGATAACATTTTTTTTAACTTTTAATAAATATTTGTACCGAGAGAAACATTTAATTGTATAGTATCACTTCCTATTCGAGAGGACCTTAGTGAATACCGAATAGATGTTTTTCAAAGAAGAATAACTATTGCAGCTTGTGTAGTTAAAAGTCAATGTAAGTGTAATTGAAAATTCAAGGAAGCATTCAAAGCTGTAAATAAATGGAAATCGTTTTGTTTCTACTTTTACATTTAATCGGTTTCGTAGTTTTTTAAACAGTAATGATCTCCCGGGAATGTTTTTCACTTTATAAGTACCTATCTATTAATTCTTTCATATGGCCACTTTATTTTTATTATGACGGTGATTGTGTCCCTCCATTGACGGATTGATGGCGCTACTGCGGAGACGTTATTGACTACTGAGATGAAGTTGACAAGTGACATGTCGACACGTTCACACAGTCAAATAAATGTTACTTTTTATGTAAACTAACTAATAATTTTATAAAAATAGAACCGATGAGCGTATATTAGTTTTACTTTGATAACAAAAATAATTAACTATTAAAATATTACGTGTAACCTTTAATATGTCTTGTTATTTCTAAGACAAAGCAAAACCGATGCCCCTATTTTCAAACCGCTCTGAGCGAATGTCGAATAAAGAAATCGTTAAACGATACAAAGGATGATTAACATAACTTACATACACATTCCTTGTAACAGATGTTTCAACACCGAGCTGACTAGTAAAGAAATTCCTCCCTGAGAACATATCAAGCTTTAAACTTGTAATTATTCTAAAACAGCGCACAGTACTAGCATTTTTTTTATAATATTAAGGTATAATTGGATTAATACATATTTTATATAAGATACAAATACAGAAAAGGGAAGAGAAATTACATCGCAGGACATATTGTCTAAATTAGTAAACTAACCCCGTGTTGAACGTGTCGATGTATATGTTTTTAGTTATAATAAGCAACTTTTAAAAAAGCAATATTTTATTCGTCCGACAGTTTAACTTTTGTTTTGGGAATTTTTGTATTTTGAATTAAAAGTTTTATATAGTAAAAGTATGATTACATTAAATAAAAAAAGTTAAAATTATTTTTAATATACTGTATCTACTCGTATATGCTTACATTCACCATTTGATTCATTAGTATGTATAGATATAAATTTATCTTCGAATTAGCTCTAAAACTTCTATTAAACCAAAACATACACATGTATACATATATATTTTCGGATATTTTAAAGTACTTTCTGGTAAGCGTGACCACCGACAGACAGACAGTCAATGACAAACTCATAGTTATATATAAATATGTATTCGTGAATGTCTTATACATCACAGATACTAACATCCATCCTGTATCATTAACACGAGGTATCACAGTACCAAATGTACAACATTAATTTCAAAGCTTTTGTTTACAAACGCGTTTTACTTATGATAGGTTTTTAGTCCTTCATGAGGAGTCTTAGATTCGGCGGGATCAAAACTATCATATAAATTTATCAGGGATAAAAGTTACAACCATACAAAATTTTATTTTATTCGTTCTAGTCGTTTCGGACATTAGTGCGCACAAACAGACAGAATAATAAAATTTAAAAATATATCAAAATTATATCCGTTAAACTTTTAACATCGCCATGACTCTGTTTTTTATTTATTTTTTATTATAACACCTACAGCTTTATTATAAGTAACTATGTAACAGTCTATAGGTAGTTAATTATTCCAAAGGTTAAAAATATTTCCACAAAATTGATATTAAAATATAATAATAATAAGGTGACTCCTGAGAAAAGGTTTAACAAAATATGACAGTAGTGACGTACATCGTCCTATGTTTTAAATTTTAGTATTGGAAGTTTTTAAGGAGAGCTAACACTGTGTGTGAAATGCTCTTATCAACAACGGGTAGGTTTCCTCTCGCTATTACATGGAGGATGACAGACAAGCACTGTCCAGACCTAAGAATAAAAAAAATAAATTATCAAAACATCATCATCATTTTATAATTGAGGTTAGTTTTATACAATATTTTAATCATTGTTTGAGCGATTTATGTATATTTTGGGTAACACGTCGTGTGTTGTAGGGGCAGTAGTACCAGAGAAGTCATGTACAAGTAGTAAATACTGACAGCTCGTGAATAAATAACATCTCGCTTCGAGATATCTTGATCTCGGAGCTCCGTATACAACACACAAAAAAAATACTATTATTGTATTCCGAAAAAAGCTGATACATTCATTATTTATAATTTACAGAACATTAAAGAGATGTAGGAGTATTTGAGTGTTTTAACTATATATTGATTAGCGTCATTCTCTGTCTGTACGTGTGGCTGAAAATGTCTTCATAAATATCAAGTATGCCTTACTGCTCACACAACAACAAAATTAATTTACAACCTTCACCACCTCTATATTTCCATCCACTGCCTACCAACAGGAGGAAGGACGGTAAAGTCCTATCCAGTTGAAATAAAAAAGCGGTCATTTTTTAACCGCGATATTAGAAATGTTTTAGTAGCAGGACATCACACAATAATCATTCCCTTTATACGGCCTTCCGAGTTGAAACATAAACTACGCTCCACAGACAACCATTAGTGAGCAGGGTCGGTTCAAGGGAGGAGCGCGTTTTATTGCCGCTATCTTTTTATTTATCTAATTCCTCATTTTCCGAGTCATTCAGAAATAATTTTACGATAAAATATTTTATATTAAGTATATTTTGCTCTCATTCAAGTTTATAATAAAAAAATATCTGGTTCGTGTAACTGTGAGGTCGGCATTTACAATGAATGATACAAAAAAGTATTATAGTCGATGAGGAATGACTATCTGTTACAAAGATATTTATTAAAGAAACATGAGCCAAAGAAGGATCCTGTTATAGCTGCAAGAACTGTTGTATGGGTACAGAAAAAAGACACAATTATATTAAGATCTAAGATTTTCGCGAGTTTTATACATTTAAATGAAACTAATATTTTCGGATACCATATGTAAAGGGAGTTACTGACAGAATAGGCAACATTTTGAAGAAGGTTTCAATCAAGACTATTTAAAAACCACACAAGAAAGTGAGCCAATTCTTGAAACCGATAAAGAGTAGCATTCCTTTACAACAAGCGGGTGTATACAAACTCGATTGTGACTGTGGCCTGTCATACATTGGACAAACAAAGAGGAACATCGGTACTAGGGTTAAAGAACACATCTCGGACATCAAAAATAGGCGCGTGTCGAAGTCAGCTGTGTGTTAACATACATTGGACAAACCAAGCCACTACATTCGGTTTGATAAACCACATATCCTCGCTCGTGAAGACAGGTATATACCGAGGTTAATCCGCGAGGCTATTGAAATTAAAAAACATCCCAATTTCAATAGAGAAGATGGCTGGAACCTTTCAAATACCTGGGATCCCCTGCTTAAAAATATAAAATCTCATGTCCGTGACCACACCGCAGGACCTCGTGACACCGTGAGTGCATTCTGCCTGCATCCAGACCGGTACGCCAGAAAATTAAGAAATCGATGGCGGTAGATGATAAATAACCAGACCAATTGACAGACACTCAAATCTCGTCTTCCCGTGATCACGGTCGCTGTAAAGTAGCCGAAACGTCGGGAATATGTAGTTTTTAACAAAAATAAAGTCGCGTAGTATAACCCGAAAATATTAGTTTCATTTAAACACAATTATATTGTGTAAGCAAGAAATGATCGACCCTCATAGGACAATAATGTCTCTTGTAAGATGAAACTTGTTATGATTATAATGAACTCTTTCATTTTCATTTCTATATTTGTAGCAAATATTTTTATATTACAAAACAGGCGCTGTGCTCGGTTAAATCTAATCATTCCAAATTAAAACCAATGAACAGTCATTATTGTATTTTGTCGTAACTGAGTTTCAGGCGCCACGTGACCGCCTGGAAACGAGAAAAAGACGAAACATCTACAACTGAATTGTTTAAATGTTCCGAACTCCGAGTATAGATACACGTCAGAGTACAAACCAGTTTCAGCTTCATTGAAAAAGATGAAGCTGGAATCTTCACGCAGAAAAGCGACATGTTAATGTGACACAGTTATCGATTATGATAAAATAGAATGACATGACATGACATGACATGACATCTGTTGGTTATTAATATTTTTCTTCTAATTTACAAGTCTGTTTTGTTTTACATTGAACATTAAAAGACTATATTTCTTAGAACGTTATAATATTAAAGTAGAGCAAACAATGTCTCTGTGACACAAGAACGTTGTAATGATACATAATTGATCCTCGACTTCTTCGAACTGGCACCGCCGCGGCGTGACGCGGACGGCTCCAGCCGAGATCATATTCAAATATAAACTATTCCTCTTGGTAATAAGAATGATTTCTCTTCGAATAATTATTTCTCTTCGCAATTATATTGAGATGGAATCGTGAAAGAATCCGAACATATTAAATATATTTGAGAGCAGTCTGACGTCAACTTTTATTGAACAATAACACTCAAATAAAACGCACACGAATCCTGGTTCGCTATCTGAGAGCCTTTATAAGAGAATAGAAATATTATGTATATGTTATTGAAAATGAAAAAAAATAATATAAATTTGTCTTAATATGTATTATAAAACAAACACCAAATAAGTTCATTGATAATTGAGCTTGTTCAAATTGTATAGTTACAAGTATTTCATAGATTTTTATACTTCGACCGCGTGATCTGTTCGTATTAATTGCTTTCATTTATTTAATATCCGCTGGTATATATAATGTCACTCGCCGCAGCGTTGATCGCCTCCGCAACTCCTCGCTCATGATATCCTGTTATATATATAATAGTTCAAAAACAAAGAGAATAATCATCATTTTTGTCATGTTTTTAATTTAGTTAATTATTAATTTTATCCAATAAAAAAGGGGTATAAAAAATGGGAGACATTGACTTAACCAGTAAAGTAATTCTTATAATATTATTTTATTTCGTCAAATTCTGTTCTAAATTCAATTCTATTTTCTGTCCAAACATTGTATTGTGTTATTGTATTGTTAAATTTCTAAAACGAAATGAAAATCCACGAGGTTTGAAATGTCTGTAGTCGTATTGTACTGGTTGGTTTGTCAAGTGCTCGTTCAATAATACTAGTGAAAGAATCAGCGCAAAATAGTACGACGAGAAAGAGGAAGGTCAGGAGGTCAGGAGGCCTGGAGATTCGGAGGAATGAGGAGGAGGAAGAAGGATTGACGAGTAGGTGTGGGGAAGAGGCGAGGTAAGGGGGCAGGGAGGGTGCAGAACATGGCTGATATGAGATTAGCAGAGACTAGTTCAAGTGTCGCAAAAAGAGACGTGCGGTGGCCTATAACTAGAGGCGATAAATACGTCAAAAAAAATATAATTATATATAGTTTGTAACATTATCAAGATTACTAACAAAAGGAGAAGGCTTTTTATTAGAACGATGGAGGTTCTGATCAGAGATTTTATTTAATTATTTGTGTGATGAGTTACTAACGTAATAAATATATATATCACATGAAAATATGAGGCCAAAAGAAGTAAAATATATAATTTTGAATTATTGGAATTGAAATATAATTTAGAAAATACTTTGATTTTTTATCGTACTTTGTTGTTTTGGTTATCAATGGTTTTGTTTTTTATGATAGCGAGGTGTGGACGTACGAACTTGGGCATTGTTCTTAGTGTTAAAGTAGACAAGTGAATTAAAGTCGACAGAAAAGAGAAGAGAGAACCGACAGGCGACGCATTCACAGTTCGAGGGAAACTTGTCCAATTACAGTTTCATTGTCAATGTAACCGGCACCGTCTCCTAAAACATACATGAAGTGTACACCTGAGGGTTTATACCTGGTATGTGTACTGGAAACTCTCTAGTCTCAATATGTCATGTCTTTACATGACATATTATGTCTATCAAAAAAAAACATTTCATAAAAAAATATAGAGCATATTAAAAAGATCTTGAAATAGTTGACTGTGTGCTGCGTTCCACTCAAATAATATTCACTGAGGAAGGTGAATATGGAGCGGATTGCAGGAGAATTGATTTCTTGGTAAATTTAGAACCTGGACAAGGCTCGGGGTGAGCTTCGGCCGTGTTCGTGTATATGGGTGTATGTAAATGTGGCGGTTTGCAGCTAAAAGGAAGCGTTCACATCGTCACAGTCGAGCGGAGAGATCACATTTATAAAAATCAACTCTTAAGATGAGGTTGTTACTTCTGAACGTCACGTTCCGAGAACCAAGCACTTCTCAAAACAAACATTTCGTGATATAATTTTTTTTTAATAATATATATTGTAGTGGTCAGTGTTTTGGTCGTATTTATTCTATACTGTCATCATAGTCAACTAACATCTCTCGTCGTCATTCGCGTCTCTCGTTGGCCGACTCCTTCTCTCTGCGGCTGTATATATTTTTCCCCCTAAGCTGCTGCAGTGCGCTTTACCGACACTCGACAGCGCTACATTATGACACCGCCTGAATAGCTCTTAATGCCGCTACTCTCTTACACACCCATTATTTCTATCAACATGTTCATGTATTGTGTCCGTCATAAATAGTTCGAATCGAATTCCGTAATGATCGGAGCGATGTAATGTTGTGTGAGATTTTAAATAACTTTAATTTATATTAAGGAATGCAAACTCTACCCGATCCTTTACTTTACTGACTACTAACATTGTTTGCTAAATGGTACAATTAATGTTTCACAAATAATAACAATAAAACAACTTGTTTTAAAAATTAAAATTTGCTGTTTTATTGACAATTGTACGAACTGCTCGTAACGATCGGTTTGAAAACATACCATGTCAAAAAATAGACGACATTTTAGTGGCATTTAAATTTTATTTTTAGAAGTGTAAAATTAATTTGTTGATTTTTTGGGGTTCTCATATTAGTTCTGTTGAGATGCGATAGAGTCATATCAACAGTGTATTATACACGTGATCTAACTATTACAAATTTTACAAAATAATGGACACACTCGTAAATGATTTTTATAAAATAAGATGACAATTGTTCATTACCTCATATAGATACAATATTGACTCAATCACTGTTCACTGATTTCATAATATTTGTTTTGATTTCTATCATCATTGATATATTCAATGTTCAATGATCCCTGTAATAACAGTACGTGTGTGTATGTCAGTGGCAGTTGTTAGTGTGAGTGTAGGAGGCAGGTTCTATAAATGAGATGTAAAGCACTCGGTGTAGCACGACTACCTGCTGGTGGACTTGTTGAGTGAGTCAGTAGGTACAGTGATGACGAGGTCGACTAAAACAGTTTCATCCACGGCTTTGTAAATAAATAAATAACTAACGACTTTCCTAATAAATAAATCTAGTTAATAATAAATATTATAAACATAGCAATATTTATAGATAACGTATAGTTAATATTAAGGTATTGAAATATTTGTTTGTGTATTATATGTAATACAGTGTATATGACACCGTGACCGTCATGTCCCACGCTAGTTGTCGGAGGATGTCAGTTACAATGATCAGTTTCCTCGCTATGCCGACACTACATCTACACACGAGAAGCTATACGACTCTGAACAACCTGTCAACTTTTATCATGAACAGTATCATTATAATGATACATTCTATTTATTAGTATTCGTAATTTAAATATTAAATATTAATTTATTGTAACATCTATATTTAAAGTTATAAACCAAACGCCAACGACGTGGTGACGTGATATAACATTAAAGAATGTCCGTCACTCTTTGATACTATAGTTTATCAAGACGAGTAAAGTCGAGTATTAACATGACTTATAGGAAGGGGAGTTGTCGAAAGATTTACAGTAAACATGTCGCGAGCTGCTGGATGAGGGTATAGACACATGAAGTCATCGCTCCGAAACCATACACGATCTTAATAGAATGAGTGAAAAATTTTCTACCTGATAACCTTACCGACGTTTTTATGAGGGCTTCGACCAGTCTGTTTATGGAAAACTCTGTTTCTGTACAATAGATTAATTAAGATTGAACCGCAAAGAAGTAGCGGCTTTCGATATATATACAGAGTTTTAAAAGAATATTTGGATAAAGTATTTTTTAAAATTTAAATGAAACTAATATTTTTCGTATTTACTACGCGATTTTATTTTTGATTAAAAACTACATACTCCCGTTTCGGCTACTTTACAGCAACAGTGATCACGGACAGACGAGATGTGAATGTTTGTCATTTGGCCTTGTTATTAATCATCTACCGCCATCGATTTCTTAATTTTCTGGCGTACCGCTCTGGCGTATGTAGTTTTTAATCAAAAATAAAACCGCGTAGTAAATCCGAAAAATATTAGTTTCATTTAAATGTATAAGACTCGAGAATGTCTTAGATCTCATTATTTTTTAAAATGTTTTTGATTTCATTCACCGATATTGAATAAGTTTGCATTTAAATTTTTTTTTATACAAACAAAAAACAAGTAGAGAAGATAATGAAAAAATGATATATTTTTCTTGCTTCATTAACAGTCAGTCAGGCAAGAAATATGGATTAACACATATAAAAAATTCACCCGTTATTTTTAATAATAAAAGGTTATTTAAAAATCTATTTTATTGTTATATATTTTATATTGTATGGAAACTGAAATGTTCTTTTCAAAACTCGGATATATTGTTATTATAATTTGAAATTATTTCTCCAGCAGTAAGATCTTGTTTATAGAGTTCTTACGTCAACTAATCACATATTGGAAAACATAAAGGTGTGAGGAGATCATTCCGTCGATGTTTGTACTAAAAAGTTCTTCTGTTATTTTTAAAATTAAAATATCTGTAAACTCGTAACGGTCAAGTGGTGTTTGTGAACAACAAGCCCCGTAACTTTGTCAGTGCAATGTTCATTCATCGCACTAACAAAATATCGATTGTAATTGTGGCTGTGGTTGGTAGTGTGACGTCATCACCAAGCAGCCTACAGACTACACCTACTACCAAGAAACATAAAAAGGTTCTTTGTGACGAGACAATAAACACTATCCTGACCTTTTATGGGCATTTCATAAAAGTATTACAGCAGCGAACTAAGAGAAAATATGAAATTATAAGAAATCCATCGGAAATGTATTGTTTATTGTATTCATAACGTTATTTATATTTTCACTAGTTCTGGCTCCTGACTCCGATCACTTGTCTGTCTATTATCGACGATGTCTAAATAATCTATGGAATAACAAAAACGGACACGTCCAAGTCTATTTATATTTTAAAAGGTCGACTTGAAAACAACGAATCAAAATTTGTTTGATGTTTGTATTTCGTGTTTCACAACAACAATGTTTAAATGTGATCCCGCAGTTAATGGAAACCTATTACGTATATTATTCTTCTGTAATTATTTGTATTGTCATCGTTATTTCATTCATTTATAGTATAAAATATTATATTGAGAGTTACTAAAAGCATGTTTTGTGTATTTTGTTATTTAAATTGGCTGCGAATAACGTGAACAGATCGAAATCGTAATGGTCAAGTTGTAAGAAATTAGTTTTAACATTGATTTAAAATAATTATATTATATGTTCCATATAGATATACCAGACAAGCAAATTATGTCTCAGAGGAGCGAGCCCGGGCCCTGTGGCCGGCGGATCACAAATATTATGCGGACCGTCCTCGAGCTCGTGGAAATAGTGAAAACATATCCTTTAAATTAAATAACATATACACATATTCTGTTGAGGGAACAAAATGAATATGAGAATTCTCTTTAAAGTAATGCTTCGGACGAAATCGTAATTTACGGTAAATTTAAATTTAAATTGTTTATTTATAACTGAAAATATCTTTCTTTATATTATCTTGATCAATATTTAGTTTTGACTTTATAGAAGTATATTATTAGTTTCTCTTAAGAAATGTCGCAGCAGATGTAACATTACTGTAACTCACAATTTAAGAGTGATGAAACTATAAAGAAAAAAAGAGAAGGATGTTTACCAACAAGTATATTGCCAGCAGATATTACAAATCGTTTATAAGTATTTTTTTTTACCACAGACACAATAACTTATTAAGTTTATTTAAGCTCAAAGAAGTCATTGTAAAATGTTCATAAACTGTGATATATTGAGTTAAGGAAGGTATGCCTCAAGGGAGCAGGCTTACGTTTGTGTGTAATAAAGTGTTGTCAGTCCTTTAGTTAATGGAAATAGTTGAAAAACAACGAGACTTAATTAAATATGTCACTGTCTAAATAAGACCCTATATAACCATTTTGTCCGCAAAAATTACAAGGTTCAGGATAGTAACTCGGTAAGGCCTGAAAGACTCCCGTGCTTACAGTAGGAGAGAATATACATATTTATATTTTCTAAGACAATTCTTGTAGTCGAGTGTTGGTCCATAAGCTTCTTGAAATGATCAAAGAATGGGCCAGATAGAATAAAGACTTTGAAATAAATATGAACTAGAGAAAAAATTTAATAAATTAAAAAGGTTTTCCTTAAATAAGTAATTTAGGTGACGTCATCCGAATATGACTGTAACGTAACTTTTGATCTTAAATTATTGTTATTAGAGATACGTTTATTGTAATAAAAAGGACAAGTTCACCTCGCGCCCTGATTACATCTATGGCATAGTACCTCATCCTTATCACACAATTAGAAATGAAATTCTTTCTGGGACAGAAAATAAAGTTTTCAAATAAAAAAAAATATTTTATGAATTCTGAAATAAAAACAAAATACATAAATGAAATTCGTTAAAAACCTTTGATAACGGGAATGTTAGAAATAACTTCTTTTACAATATTTATATTTGTGTAGTAATTACAAAATTATAAATATTTAAATTAAAATGTCGTTTTCACAAGCTTGCATCTTTAAATTAGATGATTGTCTGAATCCTATAAAGA
>JAAAKD020000439.1:271025-290627 GCA_010014825.2 Danaus melanippus
TTACGATATTATGAATATACGTCTATTTATTAAGATTAACTTGCTATATCTATTTTTATACTTCAAAATGGAGAGTTATCTTTTGGTAATTGGAAAGCTATTCACATACAGTGGATGTTCCTTCTATGGATGATTTTTTTTTCAGGTATCGATTTTCATACCTCTTATTCCTTTAACTGCTTAATCAAATACAAAATGTTGTCTTTTTAATGCTTAAATCTGCGGTCGTGTTTTATACAGTTTATACAGTTTATGTCTACAATGCTTACAATGTTTATACAGTCTGGAAACAGATTTTTATCCTCTTATACATTGAAATCTTGCATAAGTTTTACATCTCATTTAGCTGTATTATTCACAGACCTTATAGAAAGAATCCTTTCTTAACCCTTCTTTTTACATCCAAATAAGTTTGCATCTACTTTTCACGTAGAAACGGGTATCTGTAAGAAAATTGCAAATAAATTTTAGATCTTGACATACACAAAAAAATGATTTTATTGTAACAAAAGGTAAGATAATATTATAATTAGTTTATTAAAAAGTTTTCAAGAAGATAAGAATAATTCAAAGCAGTTTTATTGCGTTTATGATATGTTTGAGTCAAGTCAGGTCAGGTCGAGAAATAAAAATGTGAAAAAAGCTACAAAACATGCAAAAAATCAGACATCTCTTTTTAGATGGGATATATCTCTTTTCAGAAACATACAAACTCTCACTATTTGTAAGTTTGGTACAATATTTGTTTTGTTTTTTTCAACTACTTTATCGTCTAAGAATGACCAAAGAACTATTTCTTCCGAGAAGTACCAAAGATGTTAACTATACTGGCTACTTTGGTGATCTCTTTATGGACAGTTTCATATTACTTAATTAATTAATTAATTTTTGAAAAGCACAAATCTTGAATTGGTGCCTTGACCGCCAGACTACATCTAAGCCAAATTTTTAAATATATAATTTAAATGGATACACAAATATCTTAAAGAGCTTGTGTTTTTTTGTACCAAATTTTGAACTGAGATTCCAACAATAATATTTTTAAAAAGTAACTGGCTTTAGCTACCACCTGACATGATGTATTGATCCAGGAGAACTTTTTTAATATTTTTCTCAATATCTCCTCTTAGAAAATAATAAATAATTCAATTAGTTCCAGATAGATTTTCAAAGTAGTAAAGCCTAGCTGCGGTTATACGACTACAACTCAAATATGGGCTGGCCCGACCGGGTAAGTACCTCCCTCTCAGAGATCGGCGTGAAATAGAAGAAGTGCTTTTTATCCGATGATTGAAAGAGTCGGTTTGGTGGCCTTTCCATTGTTCCCAACCTTTTCTGCCATCTCTTCATTTCCACCTCTTCCTCTTCCTTAACAATCAATGTTGGCAATGCATCCACAACAAAGTTATATTGCAGATTTCCATGGGTGGCAATGACTACTGCCCTTCAAGTGGGCGGCCTGCTGGTTTGCCATCTCTCTCATAAAAGAAAATAAAAGATAACTATAACCCGTATAATGAGATCTAAGACTTACGCGAGTTTTATTCATTTAAATGAAACTAATATTTTTCGGATATACTACGCTGTTTATTTGTGTACAAAAGCATTGCTACAAGGGTTAAAGAAAACATTTAAGACATCAAAAATACACAATGGACTAACCAGGCCACTATTTTCGGTTTAATAAACCACATATCCTTGCTAGTGAAAATAGGTATATGCCGAGGTTAATCCGCGAGTCTATTGAAATTAAAAAACATCCCAATCTCAATAGAGAAGATGGCTGGAATCTATTATTTTGCCTGGGATACCATTATTAAAAATATAAAATCCCACGTTCGTGACAACGCCGTAGGAACCTTGGACCATTATTAGCGCATTCTGTCAGAATCCAGATCAGTACGCCAGAAAATTAAGAAATCGATGGCGGTAGATGATCAATAACAAGACCCACTGACAGACATTCACATCTCGTTTGCCTATGATCACGGTTGGTGATAAGTAGTGGAAACGTCATGAGTATGTAGTCTTATATCCAAAAAATGTTAGTTTCAATTAAATAATTACCCTTACTTTCTCCTAGAGCTTGTAGTCGAGACCAGTAGTGAAATGCGGTTAAAACTGCTTTAACTTGATTCTACTTTTAGCTACTCTTGTTTAACACTCTGAACTTTTTTTTTATATTACCCTAAGGGGCAAACGGGCAGACGATCTACCTGATGGAAAGTAGTCACCGTCGCCCATGGACATCTGCAACACAAGGGGTGTTGTAGATGCGTTGCCGGTCTTTTTTGTAAAGGAGCCACCTCAATACTTGATTTTTAAAGGACCCCATATTGTAGCTCTCTGGGAAAACCTCGGGTGGAAGATTATTCCATATCCTGCACGTGCGTGGAGAAAATGACCGCGATGCACGTACAGTCCTGCAGTCAAATGTCTCCGGGATTGAATATCGTTCGCTATGTCAACCCGAAGGATCCCAATAGTTTGGTTGATCTTAATGGAAGTGTCCTGGAATGTTGGAGCTACAGTGGGATTAAACTGAACGAGATTCAGCTTACCCACTTATGAGACTTGCTCCAAGGAAGTCTTAATTTCAGACACGATTCTCTTTCTGCTCTCTTCTACTTGTTTACGAGAATATTAGCTCAGCCCATATAGTAAGCGTCACCAGTACTGTCATCTACATAGCACCGAATGTTTTTAGTTCGCAGCATGTCGTTGATATGCATAATGTACAGAGTTGGTGACAGCACTGACCCTTGGGGAACGCCAGCGTTGATGGGCATGGGTTCTGAGCATGAACTGTCAACAACGACTTGTATCGTCCGCCTATGAAGGAAGCTGGTTACCCAGTTGCATTCCCCAGGTATTCCGTATGATGGTAGCTTTGATAGAAATGCGCGATGCTAGACCCGATCGAAAGCCTTTGTGATATCTAGACTGACCGCCATGGCCTCCACTTTTCCTTCAATGGCTTCAGCCCATCGATACGTGAGGTATACAAGAAGATCCCCAGCGCTTCGTCCGTGGCGAAAAACATACTGACGGTCACAAATAAGCTGGTTATCTTCTAGACGACCCAAGAGTTGCGTATTGATAATTCGCTCCATGACCTTTGAGAGCATGGAAATAATCGCAATAGGCCTGTAATTGGACGGATCTGTGCTGTCTCCCTTCTGGGGGACATGGTAACCATTGGCTACTTTCCACGAACACGGAACTTTACCAGTATCATAAGAAAGCGAGAAAACCGAAACCGAAGTCAATTCAGGAGCACACCTCTTAAGCACAGTAGCTGGGATACCATCTGGACCACTGGACTTCTTGACGTCGAGGGACGACAATGCGATACGCACAGCGCTCTGTTTGAAACGCAAATTGCGCATATTTTCCCTGTACCGCGGAATGGTAGGTGGTGCCTTTTCCTCATCGTCAAGAGTTGAATTCGACCCAAAAAGAGTGCACAGAAGGTCCGTCTTCTCTTTTGCGGAATAAACCAGAGTTGCGTCAGGATTATGCAGGGATAGTAGAGAGGACTTACAGAAATTGCCTTGTACTGCTTTAACGAGAGACCAAAATGAACGAGTTCCCGAGGGAACGTCTATTAGTTACTTGCCAATTCTGCGTACATGTTCCTTCTTTGCTCTGGCGATCTCCTTTCTGCAAGACCTGGAAGCGGCATTATAACCCTTTCTCAATTCGAATGTTTTTGGATCCTTCGCAGGTGATGCCGCAGCCCAGACTCAATATTTAAGTTGTTTTGAGCGTGACGCTCCTGCACAACACTTACCGAACTAGGGTTGCAACTTACCGCCGTTAAGAATTACAAAGCTGGGAATGAAACATTCCATTTCCTGCAGAATAGTATCCGCATCGGCAGCAGCGCATATCAAAGGATCTTCCGAAGAGAAACAAAGATGCCTCCAGGGGTGGGATGCGTAAAACTCTCGCATTCCTTCCCAATCTGCTGACTTGTAGTGCCAAACTGGACGTCTTTTAGGTGGACGGAGAGTCGTTGTTGACACTAATTGTGTCTCGGAGTGCACCAGGGAGTGGTTAGATGACCCTAGCAGTACATTGACGGACACACGGTAGCACTCCGGGCGAGTAGTCAGCAGAAGGTCCAACAAGGAAGGGGTATGGTCCTCAACATCGGGTATACGAGTATATTCGGGTACCAGTTGAGTTAGACCATAGGCCAGACCAAAATTGTTTGCTTCTTTCCCAGCGTAGTCTGTGGTACGTGATCCTAACCATTCGCAATGGTGGGCATTAAAGTCGCCTAGGATCACTACCTCCGCGCTGAGATACCACTGGAGTACAAGATCTGTAGCCTCCTGGACGAAACCCAAAATATGATCGACTTCGATGTTATATATTATGGAACCTGTATAGGCAAAAAAGTTTGCTATCGTCAATCAGTCCGCAACAAACAATATCATAAAACTTGTGCGCCAATTTTATCGAAAGTTACATCTCCGTGGAATGTCACAGGCTACTTTATACCTTTATTCCTTAATTGAAATTGTGTGAAATCGAATCGGGTTGCTACATTGATATAAAATAAGGAAAATTTTATTCTAGATACTAAAACTAGTCTCATCCACTGACTTATTCTGCTGTATGTTTTCTTTATATTATCACACTTAAGTTTAGTAAATGTAAAGTTAAGAAAGATTTAAAATTATATACGTAAAACTATAAACATTTTTTTTTATTATTTTAGATATAAAGAGACTAAACACTATTTTCTAAAGCTATACGATCAATCTCCTTCCATTTAAATAGTCGTTAATCTGATAAATAAAAACAAATATGTTAAAAATTAATAAATATTTATTTCATTAATTTGAACTTTAACCCACAACTGAATAAATAGTTTCAGTTGTGTGTGAACTCTATGAACTTAGTTCAATACGATTAATTAATATGTCAATAGCAAAGACATGTTTGATTATCAATGTTTGAAATACAGATTTCATAATTTATTTAAATATTCATGAGATTTAATAAAATATTTATATTAAAAATATATATATTTATTATATACAAATTGGCTTATTTGATTTCCTTTGAATGTAAATAAAATAGAGCAAGTACTACATCGACGGATGAAATAAATAAATTTTCTAAGAAGCATTAAACAGCATTACTTTAATATATGGTTTATGCAGTTCATATTACAAGCTTTCGCTTGCATATCAAATAATTGTTATTAGCAACTTTTAAAAGTCCATTTTTTCTATACATAAAAAACAACCAGATATAACACATACTGGGCCAAGAAAGCTGATACGTCCGAGAACAATGTCACATTAAAATAATAATAACAAATAAGTGTACCATAAGTAAGAGATTGTAGTCTACTTAATTATAGATCATTTACTTTCAAATGTTTATAAAATGGTAAATGAAATCGTCGTAATAAAAGACATTCTGTTAGTGATTAATATTACTGTAGCTACAGAAATATCGTTACCATTTCTTACCCTCAGTAGATATTACAAAAACATTTATTACAGCAGACTAACTGACTCACGAATAAAGGATAATAATATAACTTAAGTAAATAATTTTTATATTAAAATCCACATTTTATATATTTTTTTGTAGATTTCAATCACATTTTTCTCAAAAATCTGAACAAACAGTGGTTAAATAAAGTATGAATAAAAAATATCAATTATGTAATAAATCAATTCTAGCGTATTATATAAAAATATGTGCAAAAACGTGTTATATAGAAGTATGTGCAAAAACATAAATAATTTTCCCATTTTTAGTAATTTTTTTAGGTGGTAGAGCCTAGCTGTGGTCAGTTACAACAGCTCAAATTTAGGCTGGCTCGACGGAGAAGTACCTCTCTCTCAAAGGAGATCGGAGTAAAGCACCCTATATAGGTCGCGTTCCGTCCGAAAAGTGAGAGAGCCGGTTGTCCTTTCTCTATTCAAACCCTTTTCAACCATTTCCTTATTCCCACCCAAAAACCAATCTGTCTCAAAAACCTAGGGTGCAGCGCATCCACGACAACTCTTATGTTGCGGATGTCCATGGGCCACAATGCCTACTGCCCATCATATAGGCCGTCTTCTCGTTTGCAACCTCTCTCATAAAAAAAAATATTTTTATTGAATTTAAACTACAGTATTTAGTTTTTCTTAGGCACTTAAAAGTTTTAAAATTTTATATTTTTCTCATTATTGTTAATACATTTTTGGGACTCTTTTTTTATGCTGCTTGTACATACTTTAAACTATCGAGAGAATGGAAATAACGCCTTGAACAAATATGTATGTATTAAAATAAAGTATTCATCATCGAAATTACAGTTCAATAAGACAAAATAAAACATTTTAAATGAACAATGTAATAGAAAAAATAAATGGTTAAACACGGCTCACACACGTTCTACGATAAGAAATATAGGGTTTAATATCCATTAGGAATTTTGTGAAGCAGTCGGTGCTTAATACTAATAGCTGAATACAAACAGAAGAGATGACAGTAATTACGAGTTAGTTCATTCTGCGGTCGGAGATGAATGCGAGTTGGAAAGGTTTTTACAATCTCCAGCCTAATTAGTGAGATCCCGGACATTTATCTGAATAGCGGGACCATTGTTTGTTGGTACGTTCTGATATATTTGTACTGGAGACGATTCTACCTGTGCCCGCTTTAAATTTAATGTCAAACATTTTAGATTACAAAGTTACAAACTAATGGATGTTTGTTTGATTATCTTTTGGTAATGTTCTGATTTTCAATGTTTATGTAGAATGACTTTTGAATTAAAGTCTAATACAAGTTTGAGGATGTTAAGAAATAATTCCTCAATTTGATTTAATTAAAACAGAGCATTTTTTTATGACAAGATTTTCATATATTGTAAAAATCATTTACAAAACCTTATGATGGAACGAACAAAAAAAAGTATATTACAAGTAATATGAGACTCATTATCAACATAATGTACGTATTTATCACCTGAAAGTCTTTATATTTATAAAAAATAAACAGTTTAAATTTATAAAAAAGAAATAAGATAATAATAATAATAATAAAAAAGCATAATTACTATTTTTCGGGAAGAGACAGAGGCAATTTTTTGTTTTCAGTATTGTTTCTAAATAAAGAATAACAAGATAAACCTGATTATATTTGTTACGAAAACGTTTGTTTTTGCTAGAAATTTGTTCGAGACAAATGTAAATTTTTACTGGTAAAAAATATTTTTCAAGAGAATCCAATTTAGAGCTCAGGGGAGATCCACAATAAGCAAGTCTGATAAAGTACTTTTTTATGATTATTTAAGATAAATTCTCCTTAAGGCTTTATAATACATGTTTAATATACTGGAAGGAGAACAGGAATAATATTTTTTATTTATATTCACATAAAACACAAGAATTAGCTTTATTTGAAATAAAGTACAATATTAAACACAAATAGATATTAAATTTACTTTCAATTAACCAGTTTTCCTTTTACTTTAATAGCTCCTGAGGGTACGTTCTCCTTTTTTTGGAAAATTTTCATTAGTAAATTGATCTCATGAGAACTTAAACGATACTCGATATAAAAGACTTAACTATGATACATGATCTGATCAAGATATCATCATTACACACATTATTAACGAATCTCTCTAGGTTAAAAAGATTTTGTCTTTAACAAAGTATTTTTATTAATACTTTTATGACCTTTTATTATATCAACCTGACCTTTGATTAAACTGTATAGCTTTAATGACGGATGCAACATGAAAATATATTGAGACTGTCATCAATTATTATTAAAACTTATTGGTATTCATAATTATTGTTAAAAGTAGAATGAAATGAGAGGCTGTTTAAAAGGAGAAAAGAACTAAGTTTGAATTTGACAAAAAATATGACGTCTGGACGCATACGCATGAGAGCAGAGAGTGAGTGCGGACCATTGAAAAATGTAATTATGAAGAACCTTCGAGAAATACAAGGATATTTAGAAGAATTGAAGTTTCATTTTCAAATATCATGGAACCTTCCTGAAAGAAGTGATAATAGTGACGTCAGCGAGGCTGGCGTCTCTCTCTCTAAAAACAACGAATTTGTAATAAATCCGATATATACAATACACACAGAGATGCACAGCTACAAATATTTAATAAAAATAATGTTTTCCAATGTACATCCAAATGTGTTTTAATTTTTGTTAACCAAAAAAATTTTTTTGCCTCGACTAAGTGATGCTGGAAAATGCCGCCCTCTTTTATTTTGATAAAATAGCTGTGGAAACAAATACTTTAAGGTGTTAACTTGAACTTCGTTCCAATTATATTTTAATTCCTTATATTATTTTTATAGTACAGACTGTAGTGAATAATTAAGGTAACATAGGTAAAAATTATAAAAACTTTTATTGTTATTTCATATATATTGAAAACAAAAATTAAAAAGCAATCGACTAAACCAGATAAAAAGGGAAAGAGTCACTTCAAAGGATGTTCTAATTTATTCGACCGTAAAAATTCTAAGTAAATATTTTCGTATATCGCGGAATTTTGTAAATCCTTTCATCCTTATATAAGGGTCCACTTATTGAATTCTCTGAATTCACAGTACATTTTAAGCAATTATTAACTGACAGGCCACTTAGGTCTATATACTATCATATATGTATACTGAATATACTTCTCTAATGGACTAAATACTAATGGACAGTAATTAAATATTATTTTTAAATATTTATTTGTATATTACAACAATTATTGAAGACATCATACGTCTTGTCATACCTCATCATGTGGCTGTACATATAATAACTATAATAATATTGAAATGAAACTAATGTTTTTCGGATATACTACGCGACTATAGGGTCTTTGCGGATGTTGGGAAACCAACATCCCCAAAGACCATACCATCAAGGTCAACAAATATTACGAGCTCACTAACGACCTCACTCGAAATAGTTTCGTCGTGGAATTGTACTCGGTAGAAGTTGGAGCGAGAGGTATAACAGCGAAAAGACTTGGGCCTGTCCAGAACTCGCATTAATACATTCTTGGAACGTACATACATCGAAAGCAGCCCTAGAAGGTTCTTTTCAAATTTGGTTAGGTAGAGAGAGGAGCTTGGACAGTGGAGGTGAGCGTTTAACGCGCTTTAGATAGGGGCCCCTTAAACCTACACTTGGGTCGCAAGTCCCAAGCAATGTTGAAGCTCCTTTCCCTGCAACGCAATGGACCCGACACCCGCACGGTGAATTCATTGAATGCTAAGAGGTTTCGTCTCGTCTCTGTTTGAAACTACATACTCCCGACGTTTCGGCTACTTTACAGCAACCGTGATCACGGGCAGACGAGATGTGAATGTCTGTCA
This sequence comes from Danaus melanippus, assembly GCA_010014825.2. Lineage (NCBI taxonomy): Eukaryota > Metazoa > Arthropoda > Insecta > Lepidoptera > Nymphalidae > Danaus > Danaus melanippus. The sequence goes on from JAAAKD020000439.1 coordinate 280,391, forward strand.
GTTGGTCTTGTTATTTTATCACCTACCGCCATCGATTTCTTAATTTTCTGGCGTACCGCTCTGGATGCCGGCAAAATGCGCTCACGGTGTCTCGAAGTCCTGCGGTGTGATCACGGACATATTCACATCTCGTCTGCCCGTGATCACGGTTGCTGTAAAGTAGCCGAAACGTCGGGAGTATGTAATTTCAAACAAAAATAAAGTCGCGTAGTATATCCGAAAAACATTAGTTTCATTTCAATGAATAAAACTCGCGAAAGGCTTAGATCTCATTAACAATAATGTTTATTTAGCTTATCCATTTACATGTTTACAATAAAGGTTGCCGTCCACACAAGGCTAGTCCTATATAGTGAACATATAATGTATAAATATATTAAAACAGAGAATCTGTATTATTCAGTCAACCACATGGTGAAGTTTTCATTTCTAAATGGTTTTATTATTCCCGAATTTATCGAATTTATTAATATTTCATTAATCAATACCATTTATTTTATAACTTTTAAAAATTATAACATATATATCTTTTCATACAGCCTATACTTTTGTTACTATTTAGTAACTTCATAAATATATTTTTAGGTTAACAGTTAAACATGATAGTTGAAACCATATAATTATATGACGAAGCTATGTTAATATGTTAAAACATCTTTAGTTTAAGGAGACCATTTGAATACAAAATGTGTTGCGCTGGAGGGAAGTGGTCATTATACTAAGGAGGATAAATTATTTCACCGTGAGAGTAGTGAGTCACTGTGAGACCTCTAATATGCAGCTGACGTCTATAGGATGACCTGATGTTAATAGAGTTCAATAAAAGTTAAATAGTTTAATCTTCGTAAAAATTGATTTCACATACAAACTGACAACTATGGGAACCAAACTTTTTAGCTTTTATTTTATTAAAAATTATGAAGTACATGCTATAACGGTGGTTTTTGCACTATTCGAGCAGTTTTTAGCTATTCAATGTTGTTTCCAAACTTCAGTAGCTTCCTATGGATATAGAATCCCTTGAATTGGTGCAAAAACACATCCTTGTCTATCCTCAGTTATTAGTTTTTTCTTAAAGACGTGATTATAACTGTCAAAGATGATAAAAAAGTTACTAATTTTACTAATTCACTAATTTACTATTTTTAAGATATTGCTGCAACATCAAATTCCCCGATACATATTTGTATTGCAAAAACATAAATGTTATTTAAATAGAGAGAAAAAGGAATAAAAAATCTGTTTTTCCATAATCTAAGCTTATATGTATGTCAACCCGATCTGCTCGATTAAAATGGCGGTGGTTAAGTCCATGGCGCCTTCTGCTAGAAAATAAATCGTGATTTAGCGTTCGAGTCAATGAAGGAATAAATATTCATTATCTACACATGCTCATATTAGAGAGTGACGGCGTCAATCAGTCTTAGACATTATTTAACCCATAAGAAAATATCTGGTGTAAGAGGCAACGGGGAACCACTGTACTATTTGGTGAAAACCGGTTAACACAAATAGATATAATCCCTATGCGGTGTGAAATAGACTCCCAGAAATGCTTATGTTGATATCTAAGATTTTCGCGAGTTTTATACATTTAAATGAAACTAATATTTTCGGATTATACTACGCGACTTTATTTTTTGTTAAAAACTACATATTCCCGACGTTTCGGCTACTTTACAGCGACCGTGATCATCTCGTCTGCCCGTGATCACGGTCGCTGTAAAGTAGCCGAAACGTCGGGAATATGTAGTTTTTAACAAAAAATAAAGTCGCGTAGTATAATCCGAAAATATTAGTTTCATTTAAATGCTTATGTTCCTCACCATTCTACATATAGATACTCTCATATCAGTGCTTCTCAAATTAATATTGCTATCTAAGACCTTTACCATATTAGCACTTGGAATATTCAAGGACTTGTCACCATTCCAAAAAACTCGAGATAGTATATGATAAAATGCAACGTATAAACATTAACATACAAAGATTATGTGGTATAAATTGGCGAAACTCTGAAACTAGACATAGTTTTCCCGAGAGCCTAAAATAAGAGTAGTGAGGGTTACAGCTTTCTAGTACAACCAGAACAAAATTTTATATTATGTATTTTGGCTTAGAAAGTTGTCAAATAACATATTTGTCTAAGATAAGATTGTAGCAAACAGCTGATTGGTTCGCCCTATTAGCAGTCAATATTATTTATTTCTATCTATGTGGGTATATGTGATACAGTCCACTTTGTAAAATTTTATATATTAGTGACTAATAAACCCTTACAACGTTCACAGGTCTCTTCATTACGCATGTTTTCGCACATTCAAAATTGAGCCTTATCGCCTTGAACATTTGGTCCAAAACGAGTCGGATATAGATCCCCAGCTGCCAGTGCGCTCGCGTCAAGAATAAAGACACCTGTGCCATAAGGATTCTCGAAAGTATTAATAATTTTTAAAGAGAAATCTTTGTGATTTGAGTTAAAGAATAGTGATTGAGAGTGAAAATTACTATTATACTATATATAAATTACTTATAATATATCAATGCGAGTTAGTGGAAAGACTGAAAAACGCCGAAAGTAATTTCAAAAATCACCAAAAGAACGGATTAAGAAACCATATCTAGAAACTAAATTAGAAACATTAGAAGAATTGTGAAAGGAATTTAAAAAGGGTCACAAAAACATCATATTAACAGTCAACAAACACGAAGAAAAGCAATATTCGTATTTTAAAGATAATGTATACGACGCGTTTGAGGAGTCATATACACTATACAAACCATCTTTAAAGGAGGCTTTACAAACATTTGGAGATGTTTCGAATATACATGCGATTCCCAGATCCAATCTAGAAACTTTTTACGGAAAGTACGACGAGTGGCAGATCTTTCATGATTTGTTTTGTGCTCTCATTCACAATAGAAAATCATTGTCTCCTGCCGAAAAATTACGATATTTAAAAAGTAGTTTGTCGGGAGATGCAGAGATATTATCACGCAATTTTTCTGCAACAAATGCAAATTACGACGAGGCGTGGAGAGAACTACAAGCGCGCTTTGATAATAAGCGATACAATTATAACGAGATTTTGAAAACGTTATTCAACCAAAAACCTATACAAGCAACTTCCGCTTCTTCTATAAAACAATTAGTGGATACTACATCGACATGTTTAAAATCTTTGAAGAATATGGATATGAATACGGAAACCTGTTTGGATATGTTGTTAACTATTTAATCATTTCTAAGTTGGATACAGAATCTGTGAAACTGTGGAAACAACAATTAAGTATGAGTAATGACGTCATCCCCACGTGGCAGCAATTATGTGATTTTTTGAAGGCGACATCCGATCCGATCTTTAGAAATGATAGACAGCCATAAAACAAGATTAGCACAATCCAAACCTTTAGTCAAACCCAGAATATTTCATTCAAATATTACTAAAGTTGAAAAGAAACGAGAAGTTAAATGTTCACTATGTAATGTATGTTCACTATGTAATGTAAATAAAGAGGCAGGAGTTTGTCGAGCGGAGCAAACTATGTTTCAATTGTTTGCGCCTACACATGCGGTGGTCAAATGTCGTCAGTCATTGTGTTGTCGACGGTGCGGACAGCGTCATCATTCACTGTTGCATTTCGAGAGGGAACACAATGTGCACCAGCCTGAGCAGCCTATTGAGAGTGAGTCACCATCTACAGGTACGGTGAATAAATCAGGAAGAGGTAAGTCTAATCATATGTATAACGACACACATATTCTGGTCAATTTCTCACAAGAAAACATGAAACGAAACAGTGTCATTTTAGCAACTGCTCAGTTGGTAGTATACAGGACAAATGGTTGTTATAAGAGGTTTATTAGATCAGGGATCACAGGCATCCTTCGTGACCGAGGAGAGAATTCAGCTACTCAATCTTGAACGTAAATCGGTAAGTGGTTGGGTGTCAGGTGTGGGAGAAAGGCAAACGAGAATCAAACACATGGTTTCATTAACAGTGAGATCACGCTACAATCCCAGTACATCAATACAAATTAGCAGCCGCTAGTGTACGTATTCCCCAGTGGTCTGACTTATTAAACATGGAGTAAGCTGATTCATATTTTGATATACCAGGTAAAATAGACATTTTACTTGGAACGGAGATATACAGTCAAATTTTATTACAAGGTGTTCGTAAATATCCGCAAGGCAATTTATTAGCACAAAATACGGTTTTAGGTTGGGTTTTGTCTGGACAACTAGAGCAACAGTCCTCTTCTGATAGAGGAAACATTACCAGTTGTCACGTTCAACACAGCAAAGATGAGATGCTTAAGCTATTTTAGGAAGTAGAAAATGAGCCAAATACCAATTAAAAAAAGAATGTCATGTGACGAGATAAGATTTGAAAATGTATACAATGCTACTACAGTTCGAGATGAAGACGGATGATTTGTTGTAAGATTACCGTTAAAAAATGATAATCCAGAATGCTTGCAGGGCAATTCAATGAATATAGCAACTCAGCGATTCATTCTCTTGGAGAAGAAGGTATTGAAAAATGAAATATTACGAAAAGAATACCATAAAGTAATGTCAGAGTATCTAAAAATGAGTCACATGATTGAAGTATATCTTATGGATATCAACAACCCTAGAGCAATGTATTTACCTCATCATGCAGTAACGAGAGAAGATAAAGACACTACAAAACTTCGGGTAGTCTTCGACGCCTCATGCAAATGTGTTAACAATGTGTCTTTGAATGATGACCTTCTTATAGGTCCTAAATTGCAGCAAGACTTGCGGCACTTACTCATGAGATGGAGAACTTATAAAATTTGTATTACTACTGACATAGTTCAAATGTACAGAATGGTACATGTGGTGGAAGAAGATACTAACTATCAGAGAATTTTATGGAGGTTCAATAAGCATGAGCCAATAAAACATTACAAACTTCTAAGATTGATTTCAGAATAGCATGCGCACCATATTTAGCCGTGAAATCGTTGCAAAGACTAGCTGAAGATGAAGAAATGAACTATCCAGTAGCAGCAAGTATAGCGAAAACGGATTTTTACATCGACGATTTAATGAATAATTGTGAAACTGAGCTTCAGGCTAGGACTACATACAATGAGATGAATAAACTTATGAATTTAGGAGGATTCAAATTGCAAAAATGGAGTAGTCATAACGAGAACGTCCTGAAATATATCGGAGAAAACAAACGCATCGATAACGAACTTCCTCTTAATGTCAACAGCATAGTAAAGGTGTTAGGTGTAGTTTGGAACCGCGTAACAGACAATTTCGAATACACCATCTCATTGCCCACAATCAAGCAATTAGTGACCAAACGAAACATCCTGTCTGACGTGGCTAAAGTATATGACCCTCTGGGATGGATAGCTCCTGTTATTGTTATAGCAAAAATTATTATTCAAAAACTATGGATTAGGCTGGGACGAAGCTATAAATGTACAATTACTTGAGGAATGGTTATATTACAGACAGAATTTGATTAACATTAAACGCGTCAATATTCCGAGATGTTGGGATGCTCATCCACTTCAATATCTGAGTTACATGCATTTGCAGACGCTTCACAAGCAGCATACGGGGCCGTAGTATATCTTCGAGTTATTGACGAAGACAGAGTTTATGTCAATGTTATATCAGCGAAAACAAAGTTGCCTCCATTGCGAAGCAACTTTTAATACCTCGACTGGAACTATGTGCCGCAGTATTAGCAATAAAATTACTGTTCGAGATATCTGATTTCGAGATATCGGTGATGCATGTGCCGAAATCAAATCTACATGCTTGGACGGATTCAACAATAGTGCTTGCGTGGCTCAAAGGCGGAGCAAGCCGCTGGGATACCTTTGTTAGCAATAGGGTATTTGATGTACTAAATATAATAGAGTTTGAGCGATAGGGACACGTTGCTACCGAAGAAAACCCTGCAGACTGTGCGTCGCGAGGATTACAAGCGTTGGAATTGTTGAGTCATGCACTTTGGTGGAGTGGTCCACATTGGTTGTCAATGGGGACAATTTGTGTGTGTACACACGAATAAAGAAGAAATCACAGATACAACCGAAGAGGAGAAAAGTAGCTCGTTTACAGTTGTTTTAAACCCGGTTGAGGAGTTTGTCTGGACTAAATTTTCAAATTTATCAAAAATGTTAAGAATAATGTCATACTGTAGAAGATGGCTAAAATCCAACCGTAACTTTAGTAAAGTTATAACAGTAAAGGAACTTGATGATACTTTAAATATGTGTGTAAAGCAAGTACCGAAAAGAGAGTTCACACAAGCCATTGCCCAGTTAAAAGCGAATGGAAGTGTGCCTAAAAAGAGTAAACTCTTCATGCTTTGTTCCATTCTCGACGAGCACGGGATTTTAAGAGTCAGTGGTCGAGTTCAACAATCGGAAATCCCTTATGAGACTCGTTATCCTATAATTTTACCCGATAGGAATCATCTTAGCAGACTGATAATCTCAGAGACCCATCAAAAAACGATGCATGGCGGGCCACAAATAATGTTGAATTATTTGCGGTCAAAATACTAAATATTGCGGGCTAAAGATGAAACGAAAAATATATTTTCGTGAGTGTACCACTTGTATTCGATATCCTAACAAAAATATCTCACAGCTAATGGGTCAACTACCGCAGGTCAGAATCAAACCTAACAGACCCTTTAGATCTTCAGGCTTGGACTATGCAGGTCCAATTAACATTAGAATTTCTCCCGGTAGGGGATCTAAGTCGTATAAGGGTTATATATGCCTTTTCGTATGTATGCTAAGTAAGGCCATACAGTATACACTTGGAAGTGGTCACAGACTTGACAGCTAAGGGATTTATAGCAGCGTTCCGGAGATTTACTGCGCGACGTGGGCATTGTCAAGACATCTATAGTGACAATGGCACTAATTTCGTTGGTGCTGAAAGACTTTTAAGAGATATGTTAAAATCATCAAAGTCAAATGAAATCGCTAACTTTTAACGTTAGTGTACTAAGTGGCACTTTATACCTCCACACGCTCTAAACTAGTACTAAGTGGCACTTTATACCTCCACACGCTCTAAACTTTGGGGGATTATGGGAGGCTGTGGTTCGTAGTATTAAATCACATTTAAAAGAGTCATAGGAGACACTACCCTCACTTATCAGGAACTATCCACGGTTTCAGCTCAGGTAGAAGATTGTTTAAATTCACGACCTATGTCACTTCTCAGTGAAGACCCTAACGACCCTCTCCCGCTAACACCGGGTCGCTTTTTGATTAGCGAACCTTTGGTAAACCTCGCTGACGAAGGATTTACCAAGTGAAATGTTAGCCACCTTGAGAGATGGCGTTTAACTCAGAAAATGGTCAACGATTTCTGGAACAGATGGTATAAAGAATATCTTACAAAATCTTAATAATCTTTATAAATGGAACACCAAAACAGCTGAGCCCGAAATCGATGATATAGTAATTTTAAGAGAAGACAATATGCCACCTTGTAAATGGTTATTAGGTTAAATTGTAGATAAACATGCTGGCCCTGATAAAATTACTAGAGTTGTATCGGTTAAATCTAAAAACGGTATATTAAAGAGGTCTGTCAGCAAAATAATAGTCATTACCAAATAACATGTATTGAATGGAATGTATTTTGAAATTTTTATTTCAACCGTGCTATAGTACGGTGGGCGGTAAATTTTCACTTGTCTAAATTTATTTAAAGAAATCTTTTTCTTTGTATTTTCGAATAATTTGTTAAATTTATGTATGTGAGTTACAGTGTTAATAGCTATGTCATGTCACTTCAGCATTAACCATTGTTAAAATATACACTGTGAGAAAGAACCGTGTTCTTTGGTGGGCGGAATGTCTAAGAAAAAACGTAGCAAACAGCTGATTGGTTCGCCCTATTAGCAGTCAATATTATTTATTTCTAACTATGATGGTATATGTGGTACATTCCAATGCTTTGTAAAAATTTATATATTAGTGACTAATAAACCCTTACAACGTTCACACGTCTTTTCATTACGCATATTTCCGCACATTCAAAATTGAGCCTTATCGCCTTGAACATATTATAATAATAAAACACCCTTGATACACTATGTTATATACGCGTATTATATCTTATTCCTTTGAAAATAAAAAGATATCCGCCAACAGATGAAATTCAACACTTGAAGATAAAAATGATTATTGCTTCTGAAAAGATTGAGGAAGTTAAAATCAACTTCAAGCATAAATAGCATAGACAATAACAAATAATTAAGGGATATGATTATTACATATACCGTTGATAGTAATGATTCGTAGATACACTGAAACAACCAAAGTCCAAACAACCAAAAAGGCATGCCCTTCCAAGAACACCATGAAATATTGTGTTTAAGTACCTATTGATTAAGATTTGTTACCTTCATTAATAAGGACAATCGGTTCTGTAAGAGCAGTCTCTTTCAGAACCCAATGTTCTAATGAATTATCTATCAGTAAATAAATTGAAACGTACTATCATCTCAATGAAAGATTACATGAAAGTGTAGAAACAGCTATATTAGATCTAGAATATTGCTTACTAAAAGAGAATATAAAACAAAAAAGCTAAAAATATAATAAACTGAACTGAAGAGATACCCAAACTTTATGTAACTATAAGTAAATATATGATATGTGTATATATGTTAGCTCTAAGGAAGGAAAGTCGTCTGGGAAAGATAGCATATCATGTGAGCTGTTTAATAGTATGGGTATAGCTGACCTGCTTATATTAAATAAGTTATGCAACCTCCTATTAAAGTCAGGTGCCTGGCCTACTGAATTGTGTGAGTGATTGCTTGTCCTAAGGTAAGTTCTAAGGAAAGTCTCGACAAAGGATTGTGGGGACTCTAGAATCTTAGTATTAATTTCTCAGTCAAGGAAGATCCTGTTCTTGAATATTTTGGAACAATTAGCTTTTATATTGTGGTAAATGGTAAGGAATGCAGCGGAAAAATGTCTGAACTACATTCATAGTCAAAAGAATACAAACAGTAGCGACCACAAGTCATGGTGGAAAAAAAGAAAAGAAAAAAATTTATCAAGGAAATTAAACGTAAAATAAAAGAAATACATATATGTATATTTTGGATTTATTTCACATTCATTGTTTTTAAAGAGAGAGACGCCAGTCTTCTTCATAATGACATTTTTCAATGGTCTGCACTCACTGAACTCTCATGCGTCCAGACGTCATATTTATACTCTTTAAACATATCTAGTTCTTTTCTCCTTTTAAACAGCATCTCATTTCATTTTATTTTTAACAATAATTATGAATACCAGTAAGTTTTATTAATAATTGATGACAGCCTCAAGATATTTTCATGTTGCATCCGTCATTAAATCTGATAGAGCCGATATATACATATATATATATATATATATATATATATATATATATATATATATATATATCAAGACTGAGTCTTTATCGTCCAAAAAAAATAATTTTACTGCTCTAATTTGATAAAAAATTCTTATTTATTTTGAAAAAAAAAAATAAGGAACAGAAAAAAATTATAAGGAAATTGATTCACTGATAAAATATCTTAAGGCTTTCAGATGTCGTCAGATGATGATTACAATACGTTTTTGTATATTTTTTCATTCTTCAGTAAAAGGAGGAACACCAATTAAGAGAAACTCTGCTTCATATTATCTGATTTAACTGAAAGAACTTGTATAATTTTTAAGTTATACAACTTTTAATGATAATATTATTAAATAAATTTACTTTTTTAAATTTCATCTATTATCTCGTTTATCTTGTTTGTTTTTAAAAAGTGCCGATAATTTCTATAGCAACTGATATGACGTGAACAATACATAAACGTATACATATATAAAGTGTCTTTTAATATGATACATATCGTCATAATAAATTTTATTGACTTATTAACATTAGTTTATTAACTTCAATAAATATTTTATTGGAAGCTAAATAACCTTCCGCTGAAAAAAATATTTCAATAACAGGTATATCATAAATTTTCATAGACCTGAATTTCACACTGTACTTGATTAGTTCATTAGAGTGTTACTAAATAAAAATGTTTTTTTTTTTTTTTTTGATGTCGCAGGGAAACTCTTTTTACGAGCCGTCCAACCGGTCTTGGTGGGACCGGAAGGGATGTGTGAGACTCGGCCAGGGCAGGCCCCTACTCACTAAAACCACTGCGA